>CAAKHB010002601.1:226803-240937 GCA_901007665.1 Aeoliscus strigatus
GCGCGCGCGCGCAGTTTGTGCACCATCGGAGAAAAACGGCGATGTGCGCCATGTGGTACCACTCCTCAGATGTGACACCGGACGTCCCTTTGTGCAGGTCAGAGGACAGTTTTTATCCAACGCTGCCCCCCTTCCACCTCCAGGCCTGATTTGGTGTGTCGGTGTTGCCCCCTCGGTGTGTGCATGCTGGCCTCCATCAGTGAAACGGTGCGGTCGAGACAGGACCGAGCACAAAGACAAAGTAGCTGTAAGCAACTGTTCCACGGTGGCAATACAGACCATCCGGATGTGATCCTCATCCCTCTCCGAATCCAGGAGAGATGGGGTGTCCGTCATTACGTGAACCACATTTATGTTTGACTTCTCCAGGGTGAAACATGTTCCTTCCCGCTAAAGCTTCCACGCACATTGTTGCTCAGTTCTCTTTTTGGTCCTTATTTGCCTGCAGAGTGTGTTTAAAATGATGTCCTGCATGAATGATTTGGGCTTATTTCACTCTGTGTTTTATAGGAGAAGGACGCTGTAAGTGTCACTTCAGGTCAGACTGATGACCCATTCATTCACTTCTAGGAGATGAGCAGCTTTGTTGTCATCATTCTTAATCCCCCAGCTGCCCGGTAAAATATATATCTGAATGTAAAACTTCTGGATACTTTGCATACAAAGCTTGATTAGTGAGGCTGATTGCGACCAATGGGATGATAATTAGCCGACCTACTGAGGACAGACAGTGACTTCAGAGGTTATTTTCAAAATGCCCTGTTCGAGGTGACTTGCTGCCACCAAAACACTGTCTCTGATTCAATGTATCATCTCGTATTTATTGTTGCTCATATTTGTTGTTCACGCAGCAGCTCCAAGCATACTTAGGCTACGATATGTCTACATTCAAATTAGTGAAGCAGGGTAGCGCTGCTCGAAGGAAACAGGAGATGCAGTGCGTTTCTCCAGTGGTTCTATGTTGTATGCTGTCGTGTTGTAAACAGTGTTGGTATGCACCTGGTGTGGCAGAAGGTTTCTGGGAGGATTTAGACTGAACAAAAGTAGTTGCATCCAAGAATTTATGTTAATTCACTGTGAAAATTATCGAAGCCGTGGCGTGCGATGTAGAAGATGTTGCTGTGGTTTGAAAGGGTCTACTTTCACTTGATGAATGTTAGAGTTTCAGGAAAGATGATTCAGCTCCTGCTTCGATCGCCACTGAGAAAATTAAAGCTCACAGGAACAACAGAGCACATACGTCCCTCACTGTCATTGTTAACTCCCTCCCTGCTCGGAGGATATTGTAACACATGTGGCCTCAGCAACGGCAAAGAAAGGAAACTTTCAATTTCTCAACATTGGCTACTCTGAATCAATTACTGTGGCAATGATGAAAAGCCTGAATTTGTTATAGCAATAAGAGCAGAACACATCACTGTTAGCATTAAGTGTGTGTGTTTTTTTCTCTCTGTGTAATCTGCAGCATATCACACATTTCAAGAACAAACTGACTGACTCTGCTACCTTGTGAGGCATGTTGTGGTAAAGCAACACCTATGCAGGTACTTTGTTTTTATTCACGTTAAATTGCTAGATTGGCGCATTTGTTCCTCTTACCTGATTAACACAAGCCCCGTGATCTCTCGTCATTCAGGTGGATCCTACACTAATGAATGTAGGGGATGGAGGCACGGTGAGCAGAGAGATCGGTGCTCCAAATAAAGCCAGTATGGTGGGAAATCCCCCCCAGACGCTACCCGCTGAGTTTCGAGGCGATGTTACCCTCAGTCAGCAAAACAAGACCACTCCAACAACAGACTGTAAGTCAGCGAGAGCCTGCCTGGACACTAGCAATTACAACCACAGCCCCGAGCTTTCTCCTCCTCAACGGCTCAACAATGCACCGATGTCAAGCTCGACCCTCACCAGCTCAGAGAAGAGAGCCGACAAAAGAGCAGAGGCACCAAAACTCAAGGCTGACGGTGCAGCGGTCTTCCCCACTCCTCAGTGGTCAAGTGGTGTAAAAGTCAGCCGCGAGGATCCCATCAGTCCCTGTCACAGCAACGTGACATCCAATAAGAAATCACATACGCAACCACAATCTGCACAGAGCGCTTCACCAGCTTTTCAATGCTCCATGTTTAAACAGGCCCAGCCTGTTGCCTTCCTCCCTCCCACCAATGTTTCCTCCTCACTTTGTAAAATCACTCTCCCACCAGCACTGGGCCAGATTGCAGCACTGAGAGAAGCCACCACCAATCAGTTTCAGAAGGAAATTCAACCCCAAAGCTCAGGCGTTGGAGGGACACCTCACATGCAGACCTACCCCTATCCGTTTTCTGTTGGGAAAAAATCAGCCTCGAAATTAAAATCAAACTATTCATCCAGTAAGACGGCAAAGTCTGTAGGAGAGCATAAATCCTTAGCTTCGGTGGTAGCCTCACCAGCAATTGTCCTGCCGTTGCAGCACCCGTCATTAACATCTGCAGCTCCCACCCGGTACACATTGTCTCCCACTGCTGCCATTTGCTGTGGGTCTGCGTTAGCCAGCATCACGTCTCAGAGCAGACTGCTAAACCATGTGGAGAAGGGTGTCATCTTAGACAAGACCACCATAAGCTCTCTTAAAGCAATGCCCCCTTCTGCTTCTGAGGACCACAGAGTAGCTTGTTCCATTGAACAGAGGGATGTCCCCCTAGATTTATCTGCAAAGTCAAAACGTCAAAAATGCATAAACGACCCTCCAGTTTCCACAACAGAACCGAACTCGGAATCAAATCAGAGAGATTTTATGAACACGAAGAAGACTCACCCTTCAACCTATAGTTCAGCTGTACAATACCCTGTTTTACCCAATACTCACAGAAATGGATCCCATCAAAAGCAGTTGAATAGGCCCCAGAATCATCAAACCACAGAACCGAAGCCATCCTGGGGAAAGGGATCCTCACAAGACCCTATTAAAAATATCCCTGGAACATACGTAGGTGTGGCTAGCCCCATACTAGCTTCTACTCTTCGAGGCAAAGATGGAAAAGAGACTTTTGCAGATGAATTTCAGAGTTTTGCCAAGCAGGAGTTGATATCTATAATTGACCAAGGAGAACATCTGGCTTCAGGAGGAAAGAAGCCATCCTGCCTGATGAAGGGTAACCAGCACTCTCATACTGTTAAACATGTGAAAAACACCAGCACAACTAAGAACTGTCATTCTAAAGGAGCACTGATGACTGTCCTATCAGGCTCTGCCAATACGCATCAGAAATCTGGGACTGGCAAGACAGCAGTGTCATACTCCACCACAGCTGTGAGTCCAGCCTGGCAACAGCCATCTCAGTTCCCCCACCAAGCATCCTCTGCTCAGAAGAAAAACTCACCGGGTTCTCCGAAGACAAGGGGTACCGTGGTCGCGGATGGCGGAAAGTTTCAAGGCAAAGATCAGAGTCCATCCCAACCTGTGGATGATAAGTGGGAAAGAGTCTCTCCTCTCTCTAACCTGGCATCCATTGTAATGCAGCAAGCTCTTGACACATCAGTTCCAGCAGGCAACGGTAATGCTCAAGCTCAACCTGTCGCATCAAGAAAAGCTGACATCGCAAATCCAGTCACAGGGAACCAAGACGCCCAGTCCAAACCAACATCTGCCTTTGAATATTCAGCATACTGGTCAGCGGAGAAATGGCCCAGTGTGCCATCTCTAGGGGACTCAACTCAAGCTACGAAGAGACTCGAAAAACCGAATGCCAGTGAGACTTTGGAGAATAATACTAAGATGCATCCCAGTCAGGGAGAGCACAAGGGACGACTAGCGACGCTTGGCTCCTCAAACGCCACTGGCCACTCTCTCATCATCGGAAGCAATGCGTCAACAAATGGGAACAGGATGGAAAGCAAATTAGCCCAGGTGTTAGAGGGGGAGATACTCAAGAAGGAAAGTGGGGCGTCAGGCAGTCCACCCAGTGAGAAATTGGACGGTGTAGTTGCGTCTATTCTATCAGGCCAGAGCCCAGGGGTAGGCGACAAGTTTGAGAAGAAAACAAACGGAACCAAAGAGGAGTCGCCAACCAAGGTAAAAGCTGCTGCCGTTAAACAAAAGAAACCTAGTCCGAAGAAGCCAGCGAAGGAGAAGTCACCGCCAGACCCATCAAAGAAGGCAGCAGGAAAGAAAAAGCAGGACACGGAAAGCACTCCGACCAAAGTGTCTTGCCAAAAGAAGGTAAAGTGTGTTGATTTATTATGCCTGTTATGATTCCATGAGGTCTTGATCAATTGCACGTATCGGCCTTCCTGTCCCTCTATCAATCCACGACTGCAAGAGCCTTTGCAAGTGTGTTACCAGCTGTCAACCACCATGAAAGCTTTGTGATCAGTTGCATCTAAAACAGCGAGCTCCTCTGTCCCTCGTGTGTTTCAGCCCAAGAAACAAAAAACACCTGTGCGTGACAAACGTCCATCAACAGGAACATTTTCCCCCCAGAGTAAAGAGCTGATTTCTGTGGACAAAACTCCCAGTGAGGATGAGCACACCCAGAACAAACCAGGTAAAGCCTCTGACTGAGAGACTCCACTGCCGCTCCTCTTCGACCTCTGTTTCATACTCTTTATTTTTTCATATCTCTCTTGCTCCCATGAGTTGTAGTTCTACTGATACTTTGAGACAGACAGAACATGTCGCACGTATTTTGGGGATGGAGGTTTATGATGCCCAAATGCTCACACAGAGGAGCTGATGTGTCAGGTGTGATTGAATCATTCCCAGATAACGACAGCAGACCTCCGAGCGCTGGGACTCCGGCGTCTGCTGTATCCAGTAAGGAGCCCGACGCCGCAGAGAGCACCTTCCCCAGACTGAGGAGAGGACGACGGCGAGCTGATGAGGCCAGACTCGACCTCTGGGGCTTTGCCACACCTTCCCCTCCACCGCCTCAAATCCCCCCTCCCTCGACTTCGCCCTCGCCTCCTCAGACTCCCGCGCAACCCGCCCGCCGTCCACGAGGGAGACCCCGCTCAAACCCCCTGCCGGAGCGAGGAAGTCAGGGCAAGGCCAAGACGGCCAGCGCAGAGAGTGACGCCCTCACTCATAAGAAACGCCGGCGCTGCTGTAGTAAAAAGTACCAGACAGGGGAGTACATCACTGAGAGGGACAAGTTGGAAGAGAGAGAGCAGCTTGAACAGGACAGAGAAACAACAGCAGGTATGGAGGAAGACTTTGGATTAAAAAGTGGATGGCACTGATGATGATGATGATGACGTGTGATAGCTGACCACACAATTTGCTTATTTCTTATGTGTAACCACACTGGAGGCACAATATGTTTGTTTAAAAAAAACTGTAGGTGATAGAAGGGTCTTCATCTGCTGGCATCTGTGTTTGGACTGTGTTTCACAAATGGGAGACAAAAACATCAATTTGTTCACATGCTTCTGACCAGAATATAACAATATAAAAGATCAGCGTGTCTATCAAGCTTCCGCAGAAAAAGAGAGATGATGGAGATGGACAGCCTAGTTTCATGGTATTTTCCTTGGTGATCAATTAATCAAGAACCCGTCCTCGTCAGGTCATCAGCATGACTGCAGTGTTACCGTGAACAGTGCAGATCTTACAGATGTTGGCCTAAAGGCGTTAGTACTTTGTAGGAAATCTGAAAACTGCAGAGTTGTTGTTGTTTTATTTATACCAGTTTGGTTCCTCTCTCCAAATCAAAACTGTCATCACAGATTCAGAGACGGGTCAGTGTCCCAGTCCCACTGCGTCCAGTCCAGAGCCTCCACAGAAACCCTCCCTCACTCGCTCAGGGTCCGTGCGCTACCAGGAAAGTGAGGCATCGTCCGAGTCCAATGACAAGCCTTCAGGGAAGAGGAAGTTCAAAAGCAAGCACTTATGTGACAGTGATGAGCAGAAGGTAAGATGCTCACGAGTATGTTTCACATAATGCAGAGTGAGATGAGCGAGGCACTATGGCCTATAAATATATTAGCTTACAGCGCCCCCCTGTGGCTGTTTTTTTTAAATGGGGGCACATGATTTTAAACATAAAAGTGACCTTAACTAAACAGAGCTTTACAGTTCCTTCCAACAGTGCTCTAATCAATGACTCTGTGTTTTAGATTAAGACCAAACGTAGCAGCTTGGGCAAGCGCAGCGCCTCGCTCGCTCTAGACGATGGCGCCTCTGATGTGAACAGAACTGACAGCCCCCCACCCACTCCGAAAAGTTTGCCGTCATCTCCATCTTACAAGAAAAGCTCATCAGGAAAAAGCAGCGGCTCAGAGTCTCCACCCAAAAGGTCTATTCCTCCAGAGGTTCGTCGGCTGATTGTCAACAAAAACGCTGGTGAGACGTTGCTCCAGCGCGCTGCCCGTTTGGGTTATCAGGTAAAATCTCACCCGTTCCCGCCGTTTGACCGAGTCTGAACATGTTAATGGGCAGTGTGTCAGTCATATGGTTTGATTTGCAGGATGTTGTTCAGTACTGCCTTGAAAAGGACATCAGAGAGGTCAATCGGCGTGACAATGCGGGCTACACAGCTCTTCACGAGGCCTCCTCTCGGGGCTGGACCCAAATTGTGCAGATGCTGCTGAAACACGGAGCAGACGTCAACTGCAGTGCTCAGGATGGAACACGGTGAGAGCGGACCAATGATTAAAACTATACACAGAATCAGCAGCAAAGGGAATCCGGGATGATTTCGGATTAAATTGAGGTTTTCGTTGAAGTAAAACCTTTGTCAACTACTGAATTATGATTTTTGCTAATCTGCATTTGTTTTTTTGGCATCTGATAACATGAATAATAAACACAAGATGACTGAACGTCAGTGAACATTTATTTACACTGCAAGAACTCACAATGTCCAAGCATATTTGCCTTAGTTGTGGTAAAAATGTCTCATTTCTCACCACAAAATTTCTTTACACTTAAAAAAGACACATCACCTGAAAAAGTTACTTGTTTTTCCACTTCTTTCAAGTTACTTTTTCAGATGAAGTGTCTTATTTTGAGTGTAAAGTGATTTTATCTCTAGAAATGAGACATTTTGACAAGAAATAAGACAAATATTATGAGTCAGATTTTTAATTTGTGCAGTATATCACCAAAGAACCCTTCTGTATCCACTCAAATGAAGTCGGTCCCATGAAATCCCATACTTTCTCTTAAGAATATTTGTCCAATCTTTACTAAGGGAGTTTTGTTTGCAGTTGTTTCAAAGTGCTCTTTCATTTTGCAGCCCCCTTCATGATGCAGTGGCGAGTGATAACTTGCCGATCGTCTGGTTGCTTCTCAACCATGGAGCAGATCCAACCCTGGCCACCTACTCTGGACACACGCCGGTCAAACTCGCACACAGCTCGAGCATGAAAACCTTCCTCACTGGTGAGTCGCTTATCATCACACGGTTCCTTTTCCAGCTGGACAAAAGACAAAAAAACATCTGTGTGCAGTAAATTTAACAGCATGTCACAGAAGCATCAAATTCATGAACATGAATACAGTTACCCAGCATGCAACAAGCCTCCCTCAAAAGCAGTGTATTAGCAGCAAGCATTAGTTGTAATCGTAGTTACATGCAAAAATAAAACAAAATAAAAATAAACATAAAAAAGCTAAATAATCATACGAAGCAATAATAATAATGATAAAAATACACAGAAATGATGAAAAATTAAAACAACACAAATTACATTACAGTGTGTGATGAACAACAAATGGCCAAGACATTTGGTAAGGATACTACAATAGCACTATGTGTGTGCACTATTCAAAGAATAATTAACTTTAATTATCAGGGATATTCACACTTTAGAAGTAAAACAAAAGTTATAATTTTTTTAAAATTTTGATGCTATTGATAATGTCGATAGTTCAGAATAGTTACGTGACGTGAACATCGTCATGGTGACTTGACAAATACGTATGAGCCGCAGACACACGTGAGCTGGTTTGTCATTGCTTCCCCTTTTTGATTGTTCATCACAACTCAATCCTGAAGGTTTCTCCTCATGTCAGAAATGTACGTAAAGCTTTTCTGATTAACTGTCGTAAGGGCTCAGTTGACTGATCATTGAACCCTCTGTGCCAACAGACATTTCATCCCTTTGTTCTTTGCTTTCATGACTTTTTGACTGCTGTTGTTTTTGGGGCGTTTCGTCAGCACTCGTCTCAGCTCTGACGCTCTGTGTTCTCGGTGCCGTGGCAGTTATCAGTTTGTGATGCGTACTGCTGATGTGTTCATTTCCTATTATTCTCTCTCATGAGAGGCTCAGACCGTAACTCAGGACCTTTCATTTATTTTCCTTCCAGAATACTTCACAGACTTGGAGGGCCGCGGTGAGCCGGATCCCAATTTACCGTGGGATTTCTACAGCAGCTCGCTGTTTGGTAAGATCGTTTGTAGTCGCTGTCGTAAACAGTCAATTCATTGGTGGTTTTAGGAATCGTTGGTTGACAGGAAGACGACTTGAGGAGAGAAGTGACCAGGACTGGTGTATTTATGAAGTAAACATAGAGGGCACTGCAAACATTTTGAAATCTTACTAAGAATATTTGTCTTATTTCTTTCAAAATGTTTCTAATTTCTAATTAAAACCTCTTTACACTTACTATAAGACACATCACCTGAAAAAGTAACTTGTTTTTAGACAGGTTCACTTGTTTCAAGCAAAAGCAAAAAACTTTTTTTGTTTTTTTTGCTTTTGCTTTTTGGAGCAAGCATTTTTTTTCTTATTTCAAGCAAACTGCACTTAGAAATGTCTAAAACCAAGTTACTTTTTCAGGTGATGCATATTAATTTAAGTTTAAGAGAGTTTATGGCTAAAATGAGATATTTTGATGAGCAATGAGACAATCACTCGTAAAATGTGGAGTTTTTGCAGAGGGGTTGCCGTGTCCCACATGGGAAGGAGGAAGGATAGAATGAGACTTTCACAGTGGACCAAAAAGAAAGTGGGCTACACCTTTTTGGATAAACATGTTGACTGCTTAATTTAATACAATTACAGTTTGAAGAAACTTGTTCCACATCCACTCTGTCATCAGTGTTTGTGTAACTTGTTGGGAGCAGTCGTTTTCTGTTCGCTCCCCCCAAACAAGAATTTGTCATTAAGTTAACTGTGGTAAAGATTCACATGGATTTACTGTTTTTTCATGTGTTTACACACATTTTATGAATGAAGTTTACTGCTGTTCTAACTGGCCCAATAAAGTTTCTGTCCTCCTGAAACAATCCAACTGTCCTCACACTTCAGGGTTGTTGTGGAAAGCGTGCCCACTAGAGGGCGCCCTAACACAGGGTTTATGAAACAGCTCATTGAAGCGCAGTGAACTTCTCCTCACAGAGACGGAGCAGGAGCCATGCTGGGACTTCCTGCTTTGTGAGCAGAACCAGGAGCCAGAGGAAAGCGAGGCAGCGAACGCTGAAGGCGACTCGGACAAAGACTGTCTGGTGTTTGAGTTCTCCTCCGAGCCCCTCCTACCCTGCTATCATGTTCAGGTGTCTTTAACGCAGGGGTGAGTATGATCGGAAACACTTGGAATGAGAATCCTACACATTTGGCAGCACCAGGAAGCCAAATACTCCTGTTGAACATAAATTCAAACAGGAGGAGTCATATCGTACTTATACAACAGTCAAATCCTCTGAACACACTGTCATCGCTGCCATGTTAGATAAAAATTGATGATAAAATTCAAGACTGCCCTGTAAGGGAGAACATTACACTGTCATTCAAAAGTATGGGGTCATTTAGAAATGTCCTGGATTTTGAAAGAAAAGCACAGTGACGATAAACTATCAGAAATACAGTCTAAACCAAGGGTCACCAACCTTCTAGAAACTGCAAGCTACTTCAAATGTACTGAGTGATCCAATGGTTTGGTACGCGTTTCTGACAGTTGCACGGATTAACTTTAATCAGAGACATGAAGAATCATCAAGACTGATTTAAAAAGGTAGTAAATTTTAAAGTTTCAACATGCAGCACTTTATTTCTTTCAAGTTCTGCAAGTCTTCTTTTCAAACGATCACAGGGCTATTTTTAGAACAGGCCCATGGGCACCTCACGAGGTCCCTGCAGGCACCACCTTGGTGACCCTTGGTCTGGACATAGTTTCTTTGGTAAATGACCATTCCAGCTGGCTGAGTTTGGATGGAGCAGTCCCATCGGTGTACAGAGGCTGTTTCCAGCAGCCGTCGCTCCTGGGGCTAACCCTTCTGCACTTCTGATAGCACAGCTGGAAACTGACAAGTGGAGAGGCCAGAAAACTGAAAATGCCATGAAACGTTTGGTTCCAGGCCGTCTCGTCTCATACGTGGTGACCACATTGACGTAAGAGGCCAACGCAGCGTCTATGGTTTTCAGGCTGTAAACGTCTCATTGGTCACACGTTACATCATCAGACATGTACGAATGAAACCTTATGAAACATCCAGTGTTCAGTTCAAAAAGTCAGATTACGTGAACTCAGCTGGGCAACGCCAAGAAAGCCCCTTTTACCAGTGGAAACACGGGCGTCAGTTTGGTTTGAAATGTGGTGGGTACAGAGACGCCCCCCCACCCTGTCGTCCTCGCACCCCGTGAAGTGCTGAAATCAGCGAAGGACACACACAAATTCAGATGTTCAGATTCAGACGTTCTAGATCATTTTAAGTGATCTACAGTTGGGTGTTGATCTCTGTCAGGTAAATCCATCCACAATGAATCCACTGCTCCCTCTCTATTCTCTTGCTTGTCTGTAACAAAAACCTACTGGAACTGTGTCGTGGAAAAGCACCGACTCCACCATCGTCGTCATAGTTTCAATTAAAAACAAGACAAACAAAAAGAAGTGGCGGGTACATGTCGAAATCGACGCCTGTGACCAGAAATGATAAATGACGATGAGGAAAGAAGAAAAGTTTGCAGCACACAGCTCCGTCAAATCAGTCGGATTAGTGACTGTTCAAACACATCAGGACGGTCAAAACTAATGGAACACCCATCCTGTCACACCTCCTACATCTGATCAATAACTACGTATACGGTCATGGAAAAAAAGGATTCGACCACCCACCCAGATGCATGGCTGATGGTTACGCCATCCAGTACTAACTCCTTTGTGTATCATGTGTACTGTTTTGGACAGTCCAGTGTCATCGCTATTGATCTAAGAAACAAAGTGATTTGATTGATGCAGCACACTTGTACATGTGGCCTAATATTTGTTTTCTTTGACTGTAGATGGACTGAAACCCACTGGAAGGTCAAACGCCTTCATCATCAGTGTAGTTCAGACGTGTGAGATATTTCAGGCTACTTCCACATATAAGGTAGTGTGTGTTTCTGACCGTTATTTTCACCTCTTGTTCTCCTGCAGCTTCTGTAACTGGTTCCTCCTGGCAGACGTCTTAAAGCGTCTGAAGATGTCGTCACGGATCTTCCGGGCACGTTACCCACACTTGGAGGTGGTGAGCTTGTCGCACGCAGAGCTCTGCAGGCAGGTGTTGGTCAGCCAGGTGAGCTCGGCTTTGGCTACACATTCCAGAAATAAGGTGGAGGACGAGAAAGAGGAGGAGGAGGAGGAGGAGGAGGTGGAGGAAGAACATGGACTTGTTGATCTGGTGCGCTGTGTACCGGAACTCCAGAGACTACTGGGCTCCTCCATTCACATCCTACAAGAGGAAGATGAGGAGGAGGAGGAGCAGGAGGAGGAGGAGGAGACACAGAGGAACACAGGGAAGGCCCGCAGCCGATAGCCCCTCTGCACTCCTCCACCATCAAGTGTTCAAGTGTGCCCCCTCCCCCCAACCACCCCCCTGCAGGCAGCCGCTCAAAGGAAAACATCTCCGTCCATTCTTGCGAGGGTCATGGACTTAAGCGCCAGCTCCAGTCCCACTCCACCTGTCACCTTTGACCTCAGACAGAAGGAGATTAAGCGATCACCACCTCAAGGAGCTGCACACGGGAGTGGTCAGTGCTGGTCAGCAGCTTTCAGGTTCCTAAGTACAGCTCTATTTGAGTACCTTCAACGAACCTTTTGTAATGACTCTCTGTCCCAGGTGTCGTATCTTGCCATCAGGGTTAACACATTTGGTTCTATAAATGTATTCTTGTGGCGACGGGCGGATTATGTTTTTGTTTGTTCCCGAGGGAAAGCGGTATTTTTCGATGGGAGATAATCCGAGGCTTTTATCTCTGTGAACTCTTGCAAAAAAACGCTAAAGGCCGGGAGGCAGGGAGGCCACCGGCGGGTTCTCCGTCCTCCTGGGACACCTGGAGACCCACAGCACAATGTTGAAGCATAATCACCCGCTCAGCCTCCTACCCCATCGGTTCGGCTCGCCGTGGATGGACCGGGCCGAGTCAGACTGTCCCTGCTCGCTTTGTGTTTCATGTGGACAGATTCTGAGCGGACGCAGAATCATGTGGAGGTGTCTCAGAGGAAAGGTCGTCTCTGGAGTCCAGAGCTCGCTACCCTGGAGCTGCAGACACTGTCCCTGCGTCCTGACCCCAGAGTGCTTTGTGTTGCAGTGTTTTATTTACACTGTTTGTTGTGCTTAATTTAATAGTCCTTAATATATTTGACCTCTTGTGAACCTGACAAGCGTATCTATGAGAAAAGTTGCTTTGTATGGTTGGTGCTTCATTGACTCGTTCTTCTTAGGATCCCTTTATTCTGCTTATTCCTCCCTCATTTGAAAAACAGTATTTCAGCAAGCTAAAGTACAGTTTTATTGTACTGGTGCTATGATAGAGTTTTGTGTTGACAATCAATGAAGTTTTGGTTTGAATCACAAACTAATAAAAAGATATTTAAGACGAAGAGACTTCCGGTGTAAAGAAAGTATAGTTTAGTTCAAGAGAACAGGGGATACAACAAAGACTGAAAAGCTCGAGAGACTTTTATTTGATTCTCCTGCAGGAAATCAAGAATAAAGCATGATTGTGAATTGTAGTTTTTATCTTCTTGGTCGGTTTGATAAAGACGTTAGCTAAACCAAACACATAACTGGACATCCAGGCCGTTTAAAGGATTGTTGAGCTTCAGCGATGCAGGAAACAAGTTAATTAGGATCAGCAGGATCAGCTCAAGCTGGTTTATTCTGGAGCTTTTCAACATCCGACACCGTCAGTCCAAAGAATTACAACTTACACGTTTTTGTTGAAGATTCAAATGAAGTCAAGTGAAGTTGACCCCTGAGTAATACAAAAGGACAGTTGTGGTCTCACAGGGGAAAATCAAGTTACAAACTAATATTTTACACTCTGGGATTAAAAAGTCAAATACTTGCAGCGTTTCTGTACCAATGGAAGAAAGCGAAGCTGAGAAAACTAAATGTCAACGCCAGCATGTGATGAGGACCTTAAGTAGTGTTGTAAGTTGTTATTTTGACGTCCAGCAGGAAGGAACAGTGTTCTATCACAATAACCAGATGAGCATTATCAAACATGTTTCATAGTCCTTCAGAGAAAAAACCAAAAGGCATCGTCCCTCGTCAACTCTGGAGCACTTTGCTTCAGGTCTGACCGGGGACTGAAGTGGTGAGTTCATGTTTTCATCTTGACTCTATCCACTAGGTGGAACCAATGACAGTGACTCCTCTGGAGTTCATGAAGAATTCCAGTGTCACGAAGCTGGCAAATAAAGGTAAAGAGCATCATAATGGAAATAATTCAGGCAGACTGCTGGTGACCGATCTGAAAAATGGCAGATTTGTGTATTAACACACACACACACACACACATATCAAAGCTGTTACATTGATGTTGGGTTGAGCAAGTGGAAGTCTTCGCCGAGAACCAAATCTGAACAAAATAGCTGAAGGTGGATCATGTGAGAGCAGTGAAGACTTCTGTGTCGCCTGAAGTGCAGCTGCTCATGTTGGGAAAGGTCAGGCAGAAATGATTCCAGTGTTATTATGTAACAGTTAAAAACTGGATCCGTTTCAATGATCAAAGCTTTTCAAGGTCTCACGATAGAAGTACAAGTGACAATACTCTGTCTGCATGAGCTGCCAGTTTGGAGGCGTGAAGAAAGACCTGCTGACATGGACATGAACATTGAGTACATCAGACATACACTGAGGACTGATCCACGTCTCAGACTAATTAAATGATAATTCAACGTTTGGACGGGATCCTCAGTTTGAAACGTGACATCCCAGCATCACCC
>CAAKHB010002602.1:4504-16628 GCA_901007665.1 Aeoliscus strigatus
CCCCCCCCCCCCATCAGCCCTGAGATACGAGAGCGTTACCCAAACAAGTTCATCCAGAGAGACGATACAGAGCGCTTTTATATCCTCAACACACTCTTCAACCTGCCAGGTGAATTCTCCACACACTTATAGCACAGTGTTTGTCCTGATGAAACACTGCATGCATCAGGAAGCGAGACTAAAGAGGTAAACGAGGTAGATTGGCCACAAACCACTGCTCTCTGCTTCCCTTTCCAGAAACCTACCTATTCGCCTGCCTGGTGGATTTCTTCTCCAATTGTGACAGATACACAAGGTAAGCATCTGTTAGTTGCGCTATGTGTCATGCATCAAGGTTCTGGGCACGGCATGGTGACACAAAGACAGTTGCAAGCCAAACTGGGGTGAGAGAAAGCCCCTCAGCACGGGGCGGTCGGCGGGCCTTGACTGCTAATCTTAGCTAATGAAAATGGAGCTGACATATCGGTTCCTAATGAATCTCTCCACTTTTCTTTTCCTGTAACCTTCATTAATTCATCTCTACCTCCACTAATTGTAGAAAAGCATGGGTTCTCATCAGAGACAGGAATGAAACTAATTATCTCAATAAAACAAAGGGATAATTTGTAAATCTTACTGTCCGAGGGTACAATGGCCTATAAATCTTTTGAGAATGTAATCTGGAATGGCTGCATGGTCTTTGTCCTCTGAAACCTGGTTGTTGGTCTTTTAGGGGGAGAATGCTTTCCTGTTTGGCTGGGGACCTCTCCAACAAGGGAAGGCTATCCCATTTAAAAGCAAAAGACAAAAAACAAATTGTTTCTGAAAACGTTCTGTAAACCGGTGGCATGTGCGACGGCTGTGTACGTGTGTCTCTGCTCCTTCCTTCCAGCTGTGAGACGGGCTTCAAGGACGGAGACCTCTTCATGTCCTATAAGAGCATGTTCCAGGACGTCCGCGACGCTGTCGACTGGGTCCACTTCAAGGTACGTCGTCACTGACTTTTGTGGAGTGACGTGTGGTAATGAGGACGTTGTCCCTGAGTTTGGAACCCTCAGTGTTACCGTAGAACAGGGACATACACTGTGTATATATAGATTCAGTTCAATGTTTTTCCAACTCAACTATGACGAATCAGGAGAACTCTCTGTGAAAAGTCAGGTTTCTTTTGTAGAACACAATTTACACCATCATTTATCTGATGACACTGATTATTCTAATAGAAATTCACATGAACAGCTCTACAAACGTCCTTTTACAGGATCACAAACGTCAGACAGGTCCAAGCCTACATGTGGATGGCCTTCTGCCTCGACCTAAAGGGGTGAAACAGAGCAGCAGGGAGAGAGACGTAGAAAGGGGAAAGACACAAGTAGAGGGACGCAGCAGGGATCGAAAGGCAGAAGAACAGATCCTTGAATACAAATAGAGACAAACAATGTCCAGATGTATGCGATGACAGACGGTCTGTGTTCGGAGGACGATGTCCTGTTCTGACACCTCTGGTACAAACCACCACGGAAGGATTGTCACTCCATGGACCGATCGGTATTCATGTCTGTTTCAGGGTACGCTGAAGGAGAAAACTGTGGAGAACCTGGAGAAGTATGTAGTGAGAGATGTAAGTAGTTTGTATTCATGGAGGATAGACGTGTACCGTCTGACAACACACACACACACACTTCAGTGGAGGAAGAGGCTGGTTTGTAAAGAATTCTTCTTTGTCCCTTTTCCTCTGTTCTATCAGGGAAAGCTGCCTCTTCTCCTTAGTCGAATGAATGAAGTAGCCAAGGTCTTCCTGGCTACCAACAGTGACTACAAATACACTGACGTAAGTACGACAACGTGCTGCAGTGATCGCCCCGCTGCTTTGACTGTGATCCAGACTCTCACCTGCTTGTGCTGAGTCTGTTTGTTGTGTTCTCACAGAAAATCATGACCTACCTGTTTGACTTCCCTCATGGCCCAAAGGTAACCCCCACGCCCCCCAATCACTGTTCTACAATGTGCCGACTGTCATCCATGTCTGTTGGTGTGACTCTGCTGACTGTTCCCACTGCAGCCTGGTACCTCCCACCGGCCCTGGCAATCCTACTTTGATCTGATCCTGGTGGACGCCAGGAAGCCTTTGTTCTTTGGTGAGGGGACGGTGCTCCGACAAGTTGACACGGTGAGCAGACAGGGCATCCAGCTGGAACACAGGGAGTGTTGCACTCTGATTTTCCACTGGTGGGAGTGACTGTCATAGTGTCCCGTTCACCAAGGATTTGTCCTAAAGAAGGAATCATTTTGGAGAAGATCTGTTCATTTCACACTTCAGCTGAGTCTGTGATGACAAATCTTTTTACTGAACTGATTCCACTGATTCCGGACATGTCAAAGAACTGCCCATCAGTAATACATCAGCTTTGTGACTGACTGGGGACTCCTCCTCTTTCCCAGTGTCAGCTGCAGTTGAATGTAGAGTAGGAATCTAATAAAGAAGTATTAAAATCTCAGCGATATAAAATAAAATAAAGTCATATTTACAGGACCGTGCAGTCCCACTCCTCTGTGACCCTACACAGCATAGGATAGAGATAGAAAATGGATGAATACACATGTTCTGTAAATACCTTTGTCTATTCTGTCTTTCAGACAACAGGGCGTCTAAAAATTGGAACCTACACAGGACCTCTGCAGCATGGTATCGTCTACTCTGGAGGTGAGACGTTTGGTTGGTTGTTTCTTGTGAAAGCTGAGATCACCTCATCTGCAACGGTTTGTCGCTGTCTCTCAGGCTCTTCAGACATAGTGTGTGACTTGTTGGGGGCAAAGGGGAAGGACATCGTGTACATCGGGGACCATATCTTTGGAGACATCCTCAAGTCCAAGAAGCGCCAAGGTTGGAGGACGTTCCTGGTGATCCCTGAGCTGGCGCAAGAGCTGCACGTGTGGACCGACAAGAGCTGTGAGGACGGAGACACAAACACATCAACATGTTCAAAGACCAGTGTCTGTTTACGTGATGTAGATGGAGTCATGTCACCTGGGGCTCAAAGACTCAGGATCTTCTCTTAATCATGAGGAGACAGAGATTCACCTCCATCTCTTGTTTTACAGCGTTATTCGAGGAATTGCAAGGCCTGGACATTTTCTTAGCAGAGCTCTACAAGTAAGAACGTTCACCTCAGTTGTACATGTTAGGTCATGACGAAAAAACTAAACAAAACAAAAACACTGAGAGGTGGAAGAAAATGAAACAGAGTGACTCACAACTCTGACGTATAAAACATGTATAACGTCTGCTCTGTCGCCCCCTCCCCCCTCTCCCTCTCCTGTCCTCAGACATCTGGACAGCAGCAGTAATGAGAGGCCGGACATCAGCACCATTCAGAGAAGAGTCAAGGTAGAGCTTTACTCGTCTCTGTTGCCACGACAACTTCAGGGCACCCGTCTTTTGACGGTGACTACAGACGACGTCGGCGGTCACGTGTGTGTGCGCTGTCTTTTAAAGATGAACTGTGATTCACTTTTGCTCCTCAAGACTTCACCCAGGTCGTTTACTGGGCGGAGTCATGTGTTGCTGCAGCGCCACCCACTGTCCCATTCAGATACAACTACTAGTACTATCAGACTGACTCATCTCAGCGTAGATGAGACTCACAAGACTCTGTGACTTCTTTTAAATCACTTATCATTTCTGTGTTTATATCTTATTCTTGTATTGTGTTCATTTTCCGTGTTTGGTTTTTATGCTGTTTGTGATGTTTGTGTGCTCTACACATCAACATATTATTATTATTATTGTTATTGTTGTTGTTGTTATGGTTATTGTTATTATTATTAAAGTGTGTGTCATACCCCTCATTCTTTTCTTTCAGAAAGTGACACATGACATGGACATGTGCTACGGCATGATGGGAAGCCTCTTCCGCAGCGGCTCCCGTCAGACTCTGTTTGCCTCCCAAGTGATGCGCTATGCCGACCTGTACGCCGCCTCCTTCATCAACCTGCTCTACTACCCGTTCAGCTACCTCTTCAGAGCTGCACACGTGCTGGTGAGTGCTGACAGTGAGGGAGATGAACGATGACACACTATTATGGCGCTGTCCCACTACTCTGTTCCAGCCCGACTCCACTCTGCTGTTCTACGTTTGTGTGACAGAACCTGGTACCTGGTACTTTGTAGTACCTCCTCTGTCAAGGTTCCAAGTCACCTGAACCGGTACTAAACATGTGACGTCACAGAGGGACGTCCTCTGATTGGTCCCTACAGACAGAGACCTGTCCTCTGATTGGTCCCTGACACAGACAGAGACCTGTCCTCTGATTGGTCCCTGACACAGACAGAGACCTGTCCTCTGATTGGTCCCTGACACAGACAGAGACCTGTCCTCTGATTGGTCCCTGACACAGACAGAGACCTGTCCTCTGATTGGTCCCTGACACAGACAGAGACCTGTCCTCTGATTGGTCCCTGACACAGACAGAGACCTGTCCTCTGATTGGTCCCTGACACAGACAGAGACCTGTCCTCTGAACACGTTCCATTACTTCAGTCTAGCAGCGGTTCTGCCAGTGATTCAGTTCTTTATTCCTGGTCGTGTTCTCATTCAACAGGTTTGTGTCGTGGATGAATCAGTCTGTGGACGTTTGTGGGTTTTTGTCTGTTAGAACGTTTGTTTTCGGAGCTGGACAGAGGCAGCAGTGCGCTGTGGAGATCTGTGTCAGCAGATGCCTCCTGCTCTGTCTCTGCTCTCCAAACTGAGTGTAGTCCGGTGCCCCCGGTGACGTCTGTGACGTCAGCCCCCACATCCAAGAGGTTCTGAATTGTGATGGAAAATCACCGAAATGGAACCAAAGAGTAGAACCGTGTCAGGCTTCAACTGTGTAGTGGAAAAGTGCCTGTTGTGATAAAGTGTCCCCTCCCCAGATGCCCCACGAGTCGACCGTGGAACACGCCCATGTGGACATCGACACGGAGTCGCCGCTGGCAACACGCAACCGCACTCACTGCAGCGACTGCAAAGACCTGGAGTGTAAACGCAGCCAGCTGACCCGCTCCTTCAGTGAGATCAAACCCCCCAATCTGTTCCCCCAGACTCCTCAGGAGATCACTCACTGCCACGATGAGGATGATGACGAGGAGGAGGAGGAGGAGGAAGAAGAAGAGGAGGAAGAAGAAGAGGAGGAAGAGGAGGAGGAGGAAGAGGAGGAGGAGGAGGAAGAAGAAGAGGAGGAGGAGGAGGAGGAAGAAGAAGAGGAGTAATCAACTGTCCATAAAGAGGAGCCAGCTGATGTGTCCCACAGACGTCTCCGGTGTGTGTGTGTGACTGTATGTCAGTACCACACACACACACACACACACACACACACACACACACTGGAGACGTCTGAGAAAAAGGTCCGTTAGTTAGTTAGAGGGAGATAAATAACAAAATAACTTTCCCTTCCTTTTACTACATTTAAAGAAGAATCCCTCGGTTAGTTTTGAGCTGATAGAATCGATTTGATTGTTTCTGTCCAACAGATCGTCTGTTTCTGGACGGTCAGGTAGAAGACATCTGGTCAGGTCCATGGAGACTCAACTCTTAGTTGTGGTGCTGAAAGAAACCTTTTTTTATGCAACATGGGAACAACCTTTTATTTTTTTTGTTTTCTTGCGCTTTTATCTGGTGTGTGTGTGTGTTTGTGTGCGTGCGTGTGTGTGCGTGTGTGAGACATTGAACCCTGACTGATGGTGAGTTCAGGGTCTGTCGGGCTGAACAGAAGCACAATCAGCTGTAAAACTGATGGAGAACAAGTTTTACTCAGCAGCTCACCACGCTACAATGAGGACACAGTACTGTAAATGTATTCATCTGTCTCCATGGCAACAGTGAGCTGGTGGTTCTGTAAATAGCGTTCATGTGAATGACACCAGAAGAAGTGCAGATACAGTATTTTTGTCAGCATGGTTTTATAGGAAAGTATTTCTTACATTTAGGGAGTGTGTGTGTGTGTAGTGGGGGGGGCATCCAGCTTTGACTAGTCGATGCTGGGAGAAGATGTGTGAGGTGATTTGTGTTTTGAGAGAAAACTAACGGCCTCAGTATGCAAGCACAGGACGGTGTGTAGAGCCGCTGGTCTCCACGTTCCCTTCAGGTGTCGTCGTCTGCTCCTGTGTCACCAGAGGACAACTCTGTTGGTGAAAAAGGAAACAAAGTCTGACAACAGAGAAGGAGAGCAGCAGTGTTTTAGTGATTCCTTGTTCTTGTGTGTGTTCACGTCCTCAGTTCAGTTCGTTGTTGGATCAGCCTGTTGATTTTTGCCTTGAAAGGGAAGAAACCTGATATCTACTTTGCTTTGTCTCGTTGTGGAGAAAGTGTTTATCGCAGATGATTTAACTGACAATTAAAAAAAAAAAAAAAAATTTTTTCTTTTGTTTTTACAAATGATGTATTTGTATTTCCTGTTTTGATATGATATGATATATGATATCGGACATTGAACGACTGAACATGAATAATTGCCTAAAATGATAAAATGCACGTGAGAAGCACAGCTGCCAATGTGATTAGTGTAACGTTGGTTTGACTTCTCCTTGGAGGGAAGATGAACTGGAAGTTTGTATGTACGAAACCAGACAACAACGTACCGCAGAGGAAAATCAGAATCACATGTTAAGTACTGTTGACTGTTGACCCTGGTGTTTTTAAACGGTCCAGACTGGAACCTGTCTGCTGCCTTCCCTCTTCACTGTTGTTGGTTCTCAGACGCAGCTGTGGAGGTGTGCTGCTGGGACGTGGAACATTTTAAAGTCTGGTGTACTGGTTCAAGTCGAAAGATGTGTTTGATTGTCATGGTGACCTGATTGCATGCACGCCTGCAACGGTTATCTCTTGTTTCATGCATATTCATCTATGCTAGTCAGTCATGTTTTGTTTGTTTCCAGTAATTATCAAACTGTACATGAAGGAAAATAACATACAAATGTAGAATAAAGATAGTTTTTCATAGTTTTCTATCTGTTTCTCTTTTCTCTCCATCATCAAATTGATGTTTTAAAGGCCTGTAGGTGACAAAAATGTTCTTATGCACCAAAGGGGGGGCCCAGCAGAGAGTTTGGGAACTACTGCCGTAGTTCATTGGGAGACACTTTAAACCCCCCCACTAAAGAAAACTATCTGAAGCCAAAAGGACGTGATCACCCCCTGGTGGTTAGTTTTAGTACAGAACAAATCATAGCACCTTCATCCGATAAGCCAAATGTTTATTTCTTAGTGCTGATTTTTGTGGTTTCACGTAGTTCACATCATACTGATGTATTTAAACGTTTATTTTTGCCAGTATTGTTGATGTGTGACGCTCGTAGTGAGAAGCTGGTATTGTTGTATTTTATTGGCATTGCAAAGACGACAAGACTGACTTGGTAGTCTATAGACTAAAGGCATCAACTGACGTGGAAACATCTGGAAACAGAAGTTCAGTGACTTTGTTTTCATTCTCCACATCATGAATGCAACAACTCTGGTTCCATATCACATCACTGCACATGAGCCGCACACACTCCTGGTATATTCCAACTCTTCTCATGTCAGTGAAGTGTCAGCAAGTGCTGGCAAAAGTTACAGTCTGTGGCTCCGAGGCATTCATCTCGATGACACCCTGCTGGTTAATGCGTGCAGTATTTGTGACCTTTCAGAACTGCATCAATGCAATAACGCCATCACATTATGCTACAATAATACGAATACTTCTACATGTGGAGGCTGATATTTCCCTTGTCTACAGGCTGATACTAGTTGATGAAAACCTTACTCCACAGATTATATGGTGGGTGTTTTCTGGTGGGGTGTGGGTGCAGACGATTATATATGCAGGTGAACTCTGCTCAGTTGACCTGCCTATTTTCAAATGTATGCTGCCCCAGTGAGATTAAATTTAAATCTGGATGAATGGGGAAAACTACATTTTAAACATCAGTTTAATCAAAATTAGTGTAAACATTCAGAGGCCATTCATATTCCTCACGGGATGGAGTCGTTTCATAGGAGTACCAAAGGATTAGCATACTGAAAGACAAATACTGACAATATGACGCGTCATTCTGTTAATCATTCACTTTTTTATTAAACCACCATCTGGAGGAGGCAATGGGAAGGCTGTGAGGAATCATCATGGGCAGCACATGGGCAGCAGTAGCAGCATTGCAATGGACAAAACAACCAGCTGAACACAGGTCTGCAAAGCATTCACAGAATGAACGGATGGTGATCTGGAAAAGGAAAGAAAGAATGTACTGTATGTGTGTAGGACACGTCTACGAATGATCCCGTTTCAGCAGATGTGTCCTCCGGTGATTCCTACTGGACGTTTGGACATGTTTTGTCCTCCCGTCAGGCACTGAGATCCCAGCTCGGAGAGCGGAGTGAGACTGTCACAAGTGTTTTCATTGCTTCATCTCTGGAGTGATTGTCCCTGCAGAGCAGAGCTGGTCTGCTGCATAGGAGCACGTTCAAGTAAACAATAAACAACAGAAAACAGCAGCAAACGATACAGATGTCTGCTTACACAACAGGGACACCCCCCCACACACACACCCACGACAATCCAATGGAAGGGCGCTTTGTCCGTGTGTGTTGTCAGAGCACACACATTGAATTACATGTGGAAACAGCGACCACCAGTGGTGAGAAACTGCGACTGCTTGTTAAAAAAAAAGCAAACACAGTAGATACAACGTTAATAAAACAGGATTCGAAGAGAAATCCAAATGTTAGACAGTTAAGGAGTTAAAATCTACACCCCCCTACTGATATGAAGTACTCAGACTCATGCAAACGCACATACAACATCTTAAAACTAATTCCTGTCTTTCTGAGGTCAGAGAGTACTACAGGAAAACCAACAACTAACAACAAAATTAAACTGTTTGAAAACTTGGGCAATGATTTGCTTATCTTGCAAATGACGGTTTCCAACGTGCACATAAACACAACGCTGGTGAGATTAGCTTAGCTTGGCTGAGCATGAGGACTGCAAAAGAGAGCGAGCTACTAGCTAACCTGAGACTGTGAAACAAACATACGACTCCAGAATATCACGGTCGTCTGTCAAAGGTAGTCGAGTGAATACTCATTGTCTAGTTTCTATGTGGATACAACAAAGTACAATACTGAGAGAAGAAAAGATTTGTGGCTTAACTTGCACTTTACTTACTGAGCGCAGACATACGAAAAAACAAATGAGTGAAGGTAAGTAATGCATGTACTTTTACTGCAGGCCACAATCTGCGCTAACACCATGTACCTGATGTCCTGAAAGTTGGACATGCTGCTTGCTACTAGTTCGTTAACATTTCTTTGTTTCTAATAGTTGGACATGGTGTCATGGAACACGCTGCCCCCTGTTGGTTTGGAGTATGGAACATGAAGCGCCGGCGTGTTCCGATGAGCTACTGATCGTACCTTTAACAGAGACAACGTGGACTCTGGAGTGTGGACATCATCTTTTTTTTTATGCATGCTGTTTTTGACAGCCTGAGTAAAAAAAAAAAGTGTCACATGTGTAAAAAGAACTAACATACATGACTTAAAGTAAAACAAAACAGCAGCAGCCACAACGGATGCGGAGAATATTTTAGGTTCTCACGTGAATTAACAGTCGTGATTCATCTCGATTCATAATCCCAAACTTCAGTCACATTCACTGCTGTCAGACATGAGCAGGCTATGTCCTGGAGACAAACACAGGGCTGTGTCTAACTCCTGTCCAGGGTGTCTTCTGTGGCCTTGATGATGCTCAGCATGTTAGATGAGGTCATTAATACTGTGCAACTGTCAAGTTGGATTACGCACAAAAGTGGCAAAAGAAAAAAAAATACAAGACATAACCTTCACATGCGTCGGTGCTGTGCTGGCAACATTCTCACGCCACCTCACCCCCCCTAACCCCCAGGGGGACAGAATGAGCCATCTCACCGTAGCTCCCATTTAAAAGCGAATCTGACGTGTTTGAGGTCAACGGATGGAAACCCTTGAAAGAAGGTGACAAAGAGAAGCAGAGACGCAGGAGGATGTGGCTGGCGGTGGCTGCAGTTTAAAAACAAACAACAAATATACATACAGAACGTGCATACAAATATATCATTTGATTCATAATACACTGATTTGACTTCTTCATAATCATCTCTTAAATAAATTGCAGTTCATTGCACTTTGTTAAAAACAATTAATGATATGATTTCTCTTAAAGGCAATAGTGTGATTTTTGTAGAAGGTGAAAAAGATGGCGTACCGTAGGCCTGATTTAGGATAATAGTAAAAATAAGATCTGTCATATACACATGGTATCTGTAAAAGACCGTCACCTCCTCATATACATGAATGCATCTCCATATATGTAGCATGTCCTTCCTGATGCGACGCGCCCCACGCACACGTCAGCGTGTCCTCCTCGTGTCCTCCTCGTGTCCTCCTCGTGTCCTGTCGTCACCAGGCGTACATATATTTACAAACAATAGATAAAATAAATAAATACAGGAAGACATTCTTGGTTCGTGGTTCAATGGGTTCTCTCCTAACGGTTTTTGGTGCAGTCTTTGACAAACCGTTGCTCTCGTGTTGGAGTCAGAGTGCATGCTGGGGGAGTGGGGGGGCAACAGTCGACTGAGTTTCCCTGAATGATGCACGGGCGGGGGCTGCTTCTTTTGTCTGTGTTCCAATGTGTGTGTGCAAAAGTAGTCCGTCCAGTGTACGAAGGCGGGGACCAAGGTCTTTGGCCTGAGGAGGAAGTACAGCAACGTGTGTGTGTGTGTGTGTGTGTGTGTTACAGTGTGGGCGTCGGTGAGGGGGCGGGGTCTGCATGCACTCTGTTGTCCTTCGAATCCAAATCAACACTTTGGAAAGTGTCCGATTGTCCCACTAAAGGTGCAGATCCTGACGGCGTTCAGGTGCGGCCGCTCAGGTTGTCTCACCCGCCCCCCCCCAGCCCCCGACCCTCTGTGACAGGGTCTCACCCACTCACTCACTGGGGGCCACCGGTTGGACAAAAACCCTCACTCAGCCCGCCTCCGCCTCCATCTCCGACACCGTGTCCACGTGACAGCGTGGAGGGTCTGCGTCTCCACTGGGGGGGCGGCGGGAGCTAGATGGGTCCGTCATTGTGAGCGCTGTGGTTGCTCCGGCTGAGGCCCACACAGTTCTGCTGCTGGTTGAGCAGGTGGGACGTCTCGTTGGCCACGGCGACAGTCACGGCCGGGGGGAGGCCGGTGGTGCCGGCCGTGGCGCTGACGACAGCGGGTGTGTCCGCCGAGTCGTGGAGTTCGGTCAGCGTCAGCTCGATTTTCGTGAACTCGCTGTCTGTGGACTGGGGCGTCTTGTCCATGCGTGACGCCATCACGGCGTTCTGGTACTGCTGCCGCGTTACCTAGGAAACGGCAAAGATGGAGCCAACTGTGACCTGAACTGTGAAAAACTTTCTTCCCAAATAGTGTGTAAATAAGAAACCATCCATATCACAGTGAGTTCACAGTGAGTTCGTCCGTTGTCTCTTGGTTCTTTTAGTGTCTTCATTCATCTCCAAACACCTAAAACATGTCAGAGGGTTCTGACACCGTCGTCATCTCAACCGTCTGTTCTCACCTTGATGTACTGGAGGTCTGAACGCGCTCTGACCGAGTAGTCAGGTACGTAGATCTGCAGGAAGGAGTTGAGCTGGTTGTTGCTGCTGCCGAGAGTCGGGGTGATGGCGTCTATCCGATCGCTCCTGTTCAGGGAGTCGGAGTGGTTCAGTCCAAACGGCCGCGGGGGGGATTTATTCTCTGGAAGTGAAGTGATGAGAGGATATTGAATGTAAACATACATATAGTCCTTTGGGACGTAGGTTGTGTTGTGTGCTGTTTTTTATTTACTGGCTGTTTAAAGTCAACAAATGATAAATCAATAAAATACATGTAAACAAATCAACATAATAGATGTAAATAAGTATAAATATAAACATATAATATAAACAAATATATAAATACACATTATTGTTTAATGAAATATGTTTCTTTGTGTTTCTTCGTTGGTGTCCTGTATGTGTGTCTGGGCACAATCGTAACATGTTCATTCGTTCATTCAAACCCCCGGTCCACAGATCAGTGTGAGTTCTTACTAATCAATGAGGCGCTGCTCATCGA
>CAAKHB010002602.1:28602-42000 GCA_901007665.1 Aeoliscus strigatus
ATACACACACACACACACACACACACACACACACACACACACACACACACACACACACACACACACACACACACACACACGGTAGCTCCAAGCTGTTTTGTCTCACTGTCCCACAAGACGACATTTTTTCCAGTTTCCCACAAAGACAAAATCTGACACGAGCAGAGGTAGACGAGCAGACTGACCCTCTGGACCTTATGGAGCCCGGAACTTGGCAACTGTCCTTGGCGAGAGCCTGTATTTGTGAAGAGCAGTCATAAGGGTCCTATGAGCCACCACTGCTGCCTGACATCTGGGGCTGTCTAGCTGGGCTGAGGCTGAATGCATGCTGAGCAGTCCAGCACACAGGCGCACTGCACACATCAGGGTCAGGGGTCAATTCACTTTCAATTTCATCCATCAAGGATGCATGTTTGCTCCAGCTGAACTCTGGAAAACATTTGTGACAAAAAAAGTTTCAAAACAGTTTGTGAGTCTAGTTTGTCTGTGTTATTAGATCAGTAAATGTCTGTTTCAGTTTACACCCACACACACAGAGGTTTACTTTGTTTCTCTAACAAGGGAGCCGCAGATCACTATGGTGCCAGGGAGTTCTTCATCCCACAGAGGAGATAGTGTGGGACCACGGCCCATTTGTTCATTTATGTGCATTAAAACACTGTAATTGTAAGGATGACAAAGGACCACTACTACTACGACTACTGTGCAGGATCTTACAAATACAGAGGTCAGGAAACATTACTGTATTTACACACAATTTAGTACGGTTCTTGTACAGCCTACAGAGGTTTACAGAGGTAGTTAACTGAAGCCTTTATTTCAAACATATTAAAAAGTACAAAATAAAATAGTATGTATATTTATGTAAACAGAAGACAAGAGCAATGCTGGGGCAGAACACAGATCCACCAACCTGTTTGAAAAGGATAAAGTATACACTTATCGAGTCCTGACGGTTAATTCTAGAATGATCACATATTATCAATCATCTATGTATTATCATGATTCTATATCATCTACATATTCTCGTTATACAATCTATATATGATCAATAATCTGTATAGTATCAATATCTATGCATAGTACCCATAATATCAATAGTCTGTATATAAGCCTGGATCCATATAAGTACATTAATACTCATCACTCCCCCTATCTTTATAACTACCATGCCGCCATTAATTGTATACGAGACTCCAGTTCCTTTTCTGCTGTTTATTAAACACCGTCGAACTAAATGTTCAGACAAACAAAAATAAAATAAATAAAACAATGTCAGCATGTACAATTGTCAGGAAATGAATATTACTAACGCAGACGAAGATGAATACAAGCTAACCCCCACCACTTTAGCCTGCTTCTCTGCCGACGGCAGTTTTCCTCCAGACAATCTCAGTCTCAACACGCTGCTTGAACATAAACATTTCTTAAGTCTTTATACGAAAGGAAACGGTTCAATAAAAGGTACTTAACAAACTATTCAACGATAAACAAATTACCGTGCGGATCTCACCCCCTAAGACGTCACGACCACGGAGGTAACAGGTGCTACTTCCAGCTCGGGAACATCAAAACAAAAGTGTGCACTTCAAAATAAAAGCACCTTAAAGGGCTGCAGTTGCAACTACATAAAGATACGGTTTATTGCACATCTGTGTTTTTCAAGAAAATTTTCTTTCTTTTCTTGGTTAAACATGTTTGCCCAGTTAGGATTTCCCTGTTAGCATCTCTTTGTCGGACCCACCCCAACCTTTGTAGACCGAACCTCACTTTTAAACCAAGTGGTTGTGAACGTTCTAATGTTTATGTACGGTATGTTTGCCCTGACCTTCATCATAATAGTTCAGCATGCTAAGCATGCTACCAATTGCTTATTAGCACTAAATAAGAATACATCTGACAGACAGAGACCATCTGTATTCATTGATAGTGCCTGATTAGAGTACAGGTTTAGAATGTATCATGATCACACCAATACAGCAGTATTTGTAGGCGTCACCTGTTACCATAATTATCACCTCTTACCATACATATAAATATTAAACGTACTCAGTTGTGGGCACGAAGCAGTCTTTCATATCCTCTCCTCATTCAGCTTTGGACAAGGGCCTGAGCATTGGCAGTTTTCTTAGCTTCGTCCGGCTCGGCTACCAGACCAGCTGTCTGTCGGTCCATTCATACACCACAGCCGAGCCTGAGAACCTCCACTCTGGCCTTAGAGACTAAGCCGTGTGTCCTTTTCCACCATTCCCAGTGTATTTATGGAATGCAGCTTTGTCATATTTTTCCATAGCGCAATTTTGCCCTATAAATAGGCACGTATGGCTTGAAGAGTTGGGGTGGGAGTATCAGGGTCAGTATCTATTGTGGACACTCATCACTGCCCTCCTCCCTGTCTTGCTCCCCCACTATTTTTCCAAATATTTGAGCACTGACAAATATAGTGTAATGCTAGGGTGATGGGAAACTGTCAGATATTCCTACATTTACCTCCTGTGAAGGGAGCACAGTTTCCAGTTATTCTGACCTATTTTTCCACTGACATGGACAACAATGTCAGCCTGCTGCTGTTCACGTCTTCACCATCTAAGGCCCGATCTACACAATCTATAGCACATGCTGCCAATGCTTTTGGGAACATGTTGCAGCAGCATCCATCAGAAACTGTCATCACCCAGGTTACTGTATGTGTGGATGAATAAATCTTGGACGCTCTTTTAATAAGGAAAGTCCCGATCGGGTCACATGACACATTCCACTCTTCTTCTATCTAGATGTAATGTAACTAGGGTGGGCGACACGGTGGGGCAGTGGTTATCATTGTCACCTTGTAGCAAGGTTCACTTCCTGGGATGTGTCTGTGTGGAGTGTGCATGCTCTCCCTGTGTCTGGTTCCCTCCGGGTTCTCCGGCTTGCTGAGGTGAATTGGTTACTCTACGGTAAATGGTCTGTAGGTGTGAATGAAAGGTGAACTGTGAATTTCTCTTGTGAGATTAAATAAAGTATCTATTTATCTACCAATGTGTGTGTGAACGGTTGCCTGTCCTTCATGTGATGCAGTGAGCTGTCTGGATTCATCCATTGTGTACCCTGTATCCAGCAAAACCGCGATCCGGAACCGAAGCAAGTGGGAGAAGACAAATTCATGCATCGGGGTTCCAAAGGGGTGGAGTTTCTAATAAATTTACAGAAACCTTAACATTAACAACCTTAACATTAATACTTATTAATACTTACTAATATTTCCAACATAATATCATCAAAACATATCTCCCTTCATGTCATCAAACATGTAGCTTCAACAGTCTTGTGCTCTGGGCTCAAATGATGGAGGAACAGCAGCCACGTCCTCAAGTGGATTCGCAAGAAATCTGATCAAGATTATGAAAAATATATGTTCCCTGACTATAGTCAAAAGTCAACTTTCAATTTAGTTAATTCCAGGTTTATTCATGTGTATTCACGTAATTGTAATTCATAAATTTAACAACTTTTGCAACCCTAATATAAAAATATGCACTGGCCCCAGTAATCGGTTGTTACCCACCTAAGTAAGTTCATGTTTGACCCTAATTTGAATGCACCTCAGACCAGTCAATCATTTTCCCACGAGATGATAATCTGCGGTTATTCTGAGCATCGTGAAGACAATGAGGAATCACTCATATTTGTAGAAGCTGGTTCCTTTACATTAGTTGCCAGCTGGACTGCGGTCAGTGTCTGGTCATACTTCTCCTTTTGTCTGTGGTGTTAAAAACTCCTGTTCTAAATCAAAGATACAAATTATGAACATATGTCATCATATTTAACTAGAACTATACTCTTCAGACACACGGAAACACGGGGCCACATGAAAGAGTGTCCTCTTAGCAGGAGGCCAACCTTTTCAACTGTCCGTAGTTTAACTTTATAGCATTCACAGAGTTGATATATTCATGTTTTCATGCAGTGGAATGGGACTATGCCTCAAATACAAATGGTATAAATTTGCCTGATTGGAGCTGTGCTCATTCGAGGAAGGGGTGCTGCCGTTATGTGAACAGGACAAATAAAATAAAAAGGTTTTTAACAATTCAAAAAATTGTCAAAATACTACATGATTGAGAATTGCTTTCTTTTGTTTTCATAATTAATCATATTCCAAACACTCAAAGCAAAAGCAGTAAAAAATTACATTAAAGTGGTTCATTAACAAATTTTTAAATGAAATCTTTGGGGGTGCTCAGTTTGCGTAGAGATAAATATCTTCCACTGAGCCCCTGGTTGAACAGTGTGTGTGAACGACACATCTTCAACGACTAGTTAACAAAGCAGAAACATGGTCACTGTATCACAGCGGCAGTGGTCCTCATTACTCTTCATTACTCTGACAGCACCAAAGGAAAGGAATGATGACGACCTATTTCTGTAACGTTCTCCTCTTTTTACAAGTAGTCTTCTGTTTTGAGGTACTGTCATCAGTGAAGTAAAGTAGCAGGCCAGAGTTGCTAAAGTCAAAGATTTATACGAAATCGAGAGAAATATGAGTTGCAATCAACAGTTCTGTCTTTCTTTGAGAGAGGACGAGAAGATGAGTTTGAAATTAGTTGTTTGTGAAACAGTCAGCCATCTAGGACTGATTTTCTACTGAGGTTTTCTGTCATCAAAAGCAGCAAATGAGAGCAAATCATGAAGTAGGACTGTGTCTACTCCCCATGGATCAGAGACTCTGGATCATTGACGCTGTTCCGGAGCAACGTTACAAAAGCTTTCCTATGCTCTGTGTTGTCAAATCTATGCATGTTGATCTATAACAACACATCAGAGTGATCTGTAACTGATGATAACTGTACAACAGACCACGTTAGCAAAATGGCCATCAGTACGTTTTCATGACAGATTGTGTCGTCTGACCAACTAAAACCAGACTCGTATGTAAATCCTAGAACCCCGGGTGCATACAGCACCGCTGACGGCCTTCAGCTGACACCGTCAGCACGAAGGATCGGGTATGTGTCATCGGTGAAACTAGACGGAGCTGCCTCATCCAAGTCGGACATGATTCCAAACATGAACTAGCTGAGCTACAACGAGATCCACTGAACTGAGCCTGGAAACACACTGTTATGAGAATGTGTTTCAACCATTGTCTGGTTGTTATCTTATGTTCTTTCACAGACCACACTGTTCTTGAGAGGGTTGCTGGTGTGAAGGCCTTGAGGTCTATTTGTATGTATACAGCATGTTTTCTCTTCATAATCATACTTGAGTCACACCCGCTGTATAAAAGATGAGAACTCATCGTACTGAGACTCTGCACTCTGTATCCATTGTGTTGCAATGTGAGGTTCTCCTCTTGTCCAAGACACAGTCAGTTTACTTTTGTAAGAAGTCCTCTAGGATGTCTTGACGGATGCCCGTCAGTCAAAAGAATTCTTTTGACTGACGGGCGACCAACGTCAGGCCCCAACATCCGTCATCTCCGCAGACAACCTCTGCAGAGATCCTGAATACCATGCAAGGCTGAGTTAGTACTCAAGAGAAAGACTTCCCCTGCAGAGTCACAAACAGAGGGAGGACAGGATTGTTGGGACAACGGTGATTAAGAGGACAAGACAGACCGACACTCAAAGGAGAACAGGTCGATGTCCTTGTCTATGAATAATCTGGAGTTACTAATAAACACTTTTTGAAACTTATTTCTTAAATTATTATTTTAAAATGCACAATAAAGAGGGAGTCGGGGACTCGTCCTTGGAACGACTTAAAACTATCCCCCAGGCCTGAGTTAACCAAAAATAGAGAAAAGAGAAAGCTAGGAATAAAATGGACAACATAAATAGTTTTGGTACAGGGTGTGGCAAAAGGAGAGGAAGAGGTCATTTATAGAAGAGATCAAAAGCACACGCAACAAAAAATAGAGCGCAAAATGTGAAGTATATCAGAAAATGGGACACAAATTTGGGTTTGATGGAAAATTGGAAAAGTAAATACAAGATATTTGGCAGAAAATAACAAAGATAACCATATTTATCCTGTTCTATACTCTCAAGAACAGCACTAAGAGGATGATGAACACATGAAGGGACTCGAACTGCAGTCACCTACACAACATTCTGATGATTGAGTACGACCACACCACACACAGATCTACTGACGTACAAACTCATCAGAGACCACAGACCCACAACTGAACGAGAGGGGTTTTCCCTGACAGAAACCAGTGGTTGGATTTTCACTGTAATAAGTGTAATAAGTGAAAACTGTATCGTGCAGCTACTAGACCAGCATAGGGGACTGTACCCTCCCCACTGGATCACTGGATTGTCAATGCCCAATGTACATAAATATACATATTTGAATCACACAGTACTACTGATTGTGTCATGAGGGTTAAACAGTCCAACTTCCTCTGACAGCAGCTTTTATATAGATTCTATTGGGGTTCCACAATAGAATAGTGTAGAATGTTATGAGAAATTGTGTTTCAACTGTGCCCTGTTGGTGATTCATGATTACACTGTTGTCTTTTATATTTATGTTCTTTCACAGGCCACACTTCTATTGAGATGGTTGTTGGTGCGAAAGCCTTGAGGACTATTTGTATCTATACAGCATGTTTTCTCTTGATAATCATACTTGAATCACACCCACACCTGAACACATTCTAACTCTGAGACTCTGTATCCATTGTGTTACACTGTGACATTCTCCTCAACAGAGTACATTTACTTTTATAAGAAGTCGTATCTGATCTCTTCTATCAAAGATCACAGAATTCTTTTGAAACATAGTTCATATGGAACAAACCTGCACAAAATCAGAGGCTTGATCACTGACATGACACACTGAGAAACTCTAAGAAAGCAGTTGTTCCTGCTACGAACACATATGGCTATAGATTGTTTTACTCATATATTAGTTTGCTTATTGCCATTACTCCCTCTCTCTCTCTCTCTATATATATATATATATATACTGTATATATCTATATATATGCTTCATAGAAAAACTGCAGTCAGAACTGTGTACTACTTCAATATTACTTCTGCATGTGTTCATGGGTACCTTATAATGGTGTATTTCTATGGTGTGTGCACTCTGTTAGCCAGTACATCAAATTCTCCTACTGTCACATTCAGGGTTCAGTGAAACATCTGTCTGTACTTCACATAAGCGCTACACAGACATAAATAACTTCATATCCTGCGTATGATAAAAGGAGACCAGAGTCACATCACGCCTCGGCTCCTGAGTCTGATGGAATCTTGGATCAGATCTTCTGGACATGAGGAACAATGGTAATGTGCCCGTAAACGAGCAGCTGTTTAATCTGACATTTCTGTGCGATTGCCTCAGCTGGTCAGACAGTGTTTAGTTGACATGGACTAATACGGGTAACCCAGAGGAGTTAAGTCCACTACGGCCCCTAACCATCATTAAGGGGCCTCGGTCACAAGATCACTGCACTGCTACTAGCAGACACGTTTCAGCGCACACATACATGCAGACACACACACACACACACACATACACCGCTGGAATCACATTGTTATTCATTCAGAGAAGCAGCTTGCTGTCGTAGCTGGTTGCGTTTGTTGTTGAAAGGTCCCCTGGGTGGAGATTCCTTTGGGCCTCAGTCATAAGGAGAGGCATCAATGGGAAACCAGTGGGGAGAAATGAATGGGCCTGTGGTCAGGTGCTGCTCCGTATTATTGTAAGTGTTGCAACTGCTTGAATGGTGAGCACATCACACTATTATGACATAAATCTGGGGGCGTCATGAAGCAGCAACTGGACCGACAACATTTTAACACCTGATGCATTTTTCATCAGTGCAAACTTAGATCAACTGATGAAATGAAGCCTGTGTGTGTGTGTAAATGCTCGTGGCGTCTCCTTCCGTCACTGGTTCTACACTATCCTGTTTATGACATTGTTACATCATGATGCCAAGAGCAGTGAAAATCAATAGTTTTTAACAAACAATTGCTGTTTGTCTGGTCTTTAATTCAGCTGTAAGTCAGACAGCACCAAAGTATGTGTAACTGATGCTGTTGTCATGACGAAGCATTAGACGACCTTAAAACACCAGTTGCAACACTCAGGTAAGTTGTCTTTGCATGAGTAGGAAATTTAAATTTCAGACTTAGATATTTCCATTAAGAGTTGACAGAAACTGTGTGTGTGTGTGGGGGGGGGGGTAGTGAATATTGTACTTAGAGTCAAGTCAATCAATGTCAATGGAAACATTGTTACATAACTGTTGGGTGTGTAAATTAGCATTAGTCTTGTTAAATGTTTAAAATATCTCTATGGACATTGAAAATATCTCTATGGACATTTAAAATATCTCTATGGACATTTAAAATATCTCCATGGACAGTTTTGACAGGACAGTATTATGTGACGGAGACGTGGATTTTAAAATTAAAGAAAATTTAAAAAATAAAGGGATTTATTGGTCTATGCGTTGGACCTCGAGCAGCTTGTGCTTTGTCACATCTCTGGAAGACCATTCCAAAAATATACTGTGACGATAGCACAGTGCTTTTAAAGTCCAGACCAAGGATTCCAAGTCCAACAACTCGAAATGTGCAACTACATGCACCCACACACAACAGAACTTTCCAGCAACAGTCCAGTTCACACTGAGGCACCAAGCCTCGACCGCTCATTGCGACCTCTCGTAAACTACTGCCGTTTCCCCAGCTACCGGTGCGTTGTGACGCGCCATAAAGCGGAACAACACAACAAACCCACTGAGAGTTCGACACTGCGACACACACTCTTGTATTTCTCTTTGTGATTGTGTTGGCACAGCGTTTCAAGCTGCTGGAGTAAAGACACTGTTGCACTTCAAAAAGATTCATCAGCATGTCGTCCTTGACCTCCTTGACCTTCAAAAGTCAGCCATGTTTGTTGGCGTTGTATGTATGTAGATGTATATGTCACACAGACAGAGCATCACGCCCCATGTGGGAACCAGGCACCAGCTCCCAGTAGTCAGAACCTTTGAGGTGGTCTGAACCATTACCTGCCGCGGAACAGCTGCTGCAACTTGTGTCGACAGGTGCCGACGTGCTACTGGACCGTCCAGACCGCTGCAGCTTTCGCTGCAACTGTTCAGTTGCACCTTTGGTGGATCTTTGGTCTAGATTGGACTTAACGCTGCAGCCCGTGAGATATGATTTCAATTGTTTTCATACACGTTTCGTACACGTATTCACTCGCCCTCATGAGTCACATAGTCCCTTCTCATGAAATCATTTTGTACCACGAGCAGCAGTAGCTAGTCAATGTCTCGTCCAGTTTCCCAAAGTCAGGTTCTTGTAAAAACGGTAATGTGAAGACAGCTGAATAGTTTAACAAAGGTCATACGCATCTTTATACATAGGATGAAACACGTCCGTGTTGGCCGTCACATGACACACTCCACCTGCCATCATGATTATCGCGCATGCTTTCAATCGCACTCCACAGATTAAAACGTGGCCAAGTTGTGCAGGAAGCAGCCATGACATGAACAACACCCCATGAATTTACAGATTACGATATAATAAATTTGTCCAATCAACCAGCCACAGCTCACAGCTTGTTTCCACTGACCCCAAGTGGCCAAAAAATGTTCATGGAACCAGATGAATGAATGAAATGCGGAATGTTAATCAACCTTAGTAAAAGCCGTAAAGAAAAATCATATCAATGCTGTGTGTGTGTGTGTGTGTGTGTGTCCATTGTCCCTTTTAATGCCTGTAATATTTACAGACCATTGATTTATAATTATGTACGTTAGTATGGCAAAAGCCAGATTGTTTTTACTACACAGCTACGGTCCCACCTGAGTCCCAGATTTAAAAGTCATGTCATGTTGTGATGTATCCATCACCTCCCACTCTCACATAACAGTACACTTCAGCATGGGCTGATGGAACGTTCTGACATTTCAGCATTATGAGCACGGTTGACTGAGAGGCCTCTCCAACGACCTGCAACCAACCGAAGCCCAGAGTGAACATCAGAGTCACCAACATGTCACAGAACACATACGACACCTTCTTCACGTGTAACATCCACTGACAAAGCTAATCAAACACCTCAAAACAAACATTTCTGGCACACAGTGCCTGAGATTAAAAATCTCATAATTAACGCCTCAATAAAAACAATTAGCCGAGGCGAAATCCTTAAAGCTACAATGAGCTCAAGTACTCAATCAAAAAAGCTCCCATGCTTTGTGGAATAGGCTTTGAGAATGTGGTTTGTCAGGGCTGTAGTTTCCATCACTGTACGCCACACACACAAAATCAGAACCAGAAACAACTGTCATGCTTTCATTTCATAACACAACCATATGAACCCAATATTATCATCTTCACTTCAAAGTCGTTGAACACTGTTAGATTATTCATCCAAGCATCTACTTTTAATACAACAAACAAGAAGGAAAGACTTGGACAGTTTGGACCAGATGCTGAATAGATGCATCAGACTGGTGTTCCAGATGTTCTCCCCCGTTGTATGTGTGGGTTTTACTGGCTGCATGACAGATGTGCAAAGTCACCTTGATAGTAATTCCCACTGGGTTAAAATGCTACGTCATCATTCCGGTTTGTAATGAATACTGCTCAGATCATCAGTTTAAATTCCGGAGGCGTTGTGGTGTCAACCTCACGTATCGACACCGGATCAGGTCCACTAGTGACTGATGCTAGTGCCCAAAGGTTCTGGCTTCCTTGTGAGTTTGAGTCCAGCATGGTGTGGCGGCTGGTCCCAGTGCAGGGAGAACTGTGGCTCAGGGGGTACAAAGGACCCCCCAGGAATCACAAGGAACCAAACTCTGCATCTATTCCTGTCTTGGAAATCCAGATGTACAACAGCAAATTAGGATTTACGCTGAAGGTCCATCTGACCTGAACCGTTGGAACCGTTGGAGCTTACACCCAGTGAGGAACAATCACATCCGTCTATCTGACAGGGCACCCCCCCCACAGACACACATTTCGACACTCTTCCACTCGTCTCCATTCTCTGCTCTGCCATTGACTCATTTCTGTCGCTCTAATGACGTCAACTTGTGTTTTGCTCTGTTTGGTCGTTTGTTTGGTAGAACGATCCAATCACACTCAGTATTTGTATTAAAACTGTCGGGGGTGTCTTTCTAGATGTTTGTCTAGTCTTTGCCATAGACATTGCGTTGAATCTTTCCTGGAACATTTGTCCAAATTCACGGTAAACAGCGTGTTTCCTGGGCAAATCGAGACCTAACGAACTGATGTCATCAGGGAATCACAGAGATCGATGGTTAATGGTTCTGATTCTCTGTCACCTCCCTCGTCTTTGACTTGTTGATCTTTTCCACCGAGTTCGCAGAATGCAATCAGGCAGGATGGCAGTCTGCAGTCGTCACAAACAGGAAAGAAATAATCATGAAGCCTCCACCCCATCACAGCTGAGCTGGATGTGGGTCTGAGGGGTCAGCTGCAGCAGCCCATGGTGGGACCCCGTTGGCTACTTCGCTGAGGACCATCGCAGACGGACAGTAAAAGACAACTCCACAAATCAAGGCCACATGCAGACATCTACTTTAATCAAATTAAAAGCTGTGTTTGGATGCAGCCCAAGAGCGACGTGGAGCCTGTATTTCATTTGTTTTTTTTCTCCTTTTTACAACCACAAAACACAAATCTGAGCCATCACAAGGTGACAGTTCTATTACACTCTGGTCACTTTTGTACATGTGACATACAAAAGGCCCGTAAGTTGAAGTACGTTTGGGATGATTCTAACATGATTGTCAGAGAGTGTTGTGCAGTTATCAGCAAATGAAAACATAAATACAATTTCCGTTCATTACTTCAACATATCTTACTTCTGTTGGATGCTACTTCAACTGCTTTTTCCCCTCCAAATAATGTGACTCCCATGCCAGGAGAAGAACAGTCCGTTGGTGTATGCTAACAAATGCTAACTGGTGTCAATTTATCTGAAGGAAAAACAGTTGTGTGAGAATCGCAAACGTCTCCATAAGAAGGAAACGTCTTCAGACTTACAATTACGCACGTGTGTTGAACTACTGAAGGACTAAATCTAACGTCTCCATGCTCAACCTCTTTGTTTCATTCATTATTAATGGATTCTGCCCTGCCTGCTGAAACGAAACGCCGCTGTGCTCTCACAGCTGAGCTCAGAAAAGTAGGCTCCGTCAGCTGATTGTAAAAAAGTAGTGGTGTCGTTTGGGCATGCGAAGGCCCGTCCTGGGCTTTTCCTCCTGCCAGTAAATGGAGAGACGGACCAGTGTGCCCGGTGTTATCAATGAAGCCAGCCTCTTGGCTCACCAAAAGGTCCAGCTTGGAAGGAATCCACGGCAGGGCATTAGGCCTGGAGGTTTGTGTCGTTTGTAATTTATAACACAGAACAAAATGGGCAAGAGGACAATATGGAGAGAAGAGGGAGAGAGGGAATGTGGAAGGAGGGGGATGGGACTCTCTGCTCCTCTGTGCTGCACAGAGCCGGTTCCTCGGCTCAACAAGCTGTAGGGTTTTCTGCCTCCTCAAGGCACAGCCTGGATTCTCTCTATGCAGTGTTCAAAGTTGTAAACTAGGAAAGGAGGCAGGTGGGTAAGGGCACAAACGGCCACCTGAAGGAAGAGACCGCTCTGGGCTCTCTGACGTACAAAGGGCTGGAAGACATGTCGGTAAACGTGTTCTTCCATCAGAAAAATAAAACCAACCGGCCTGTTTCCGTGGGATTCACGGTGCTGTAAATGTGGAGCTCAAGATATTCAGCCGTGAGGCGATGTTACTGTTGAGGAAAGAGTGATTCTCACAGCAAACATGCTGTTTACAGGGGAGGACTCTCAGATTTGTACGTTTGCCTGCAGCTAATAAGATATAATGATCACTGCAACACAGTGATCCCCCTCCTCCTCCTCCTCCTCCTCCTCACCACCATACAGCGACACTAATAGCAGTAATTTCCCTTCATTTCATCAACATGACATAATGCACAAATTACCATGATAACATCTTTAACTTCTGCTAAAACAAACACGTCCACCATATTTCCCGCTCGCCAGAGACAAAGATTTGAGGAAACATAACTTCACCTTTCCTAGGATCGTTCCTATTCTGACTGATACTACTAACATAAGATGATCAGATCTTGACAGATACTGATAATTCAGAAATAATGAACACACATTCCAAAATGATCCATTCCCATTCTACACAACCTTCGTTCACATAAAACCTGCTACATAGTTGACAAACGGTGGTTGAACACGTGTGGATAGTGACATTTATGTTAGGTCTGCTATCAAATGCACAATTATTGATTAACACAGACAGAAATGTGTTGATGGACTTGGAGGTTCCTGGCTATCGGGGGGGGGGGGGGGGGGGGGGGGGAAAAAAATGG
>CAAKHB010002602.1:42020-91169 GCA_901007665.1 Aeoliscus strigatus
GGGGGTGGGGGCTGGCGGGGGGGGGGGGGGGGGGGGGGGTCTGAGGTGGAACAAAATGGCCTTGTTCACTTGTGATATTAGAATCCTTATGACTCTCACGTCCTTTTTCTGTGTATAACATAAAAACATACATCGTCTTGGTCTGGGGGGGTTCGACCTCCTGTACTCTGCTTGTTTATAACACTCGTAATACAACTTTTTGTAGACATGAGACAACAATGATGTGATGCCAGATGAGTCAGCATTAGAGTCAACTGATGAGTCAGCACTTCCCTTCACGCCTGCTGAATTACTGAACACATCAAACGGCGCTATTGATGCTTTCACACAATTATTGAAATGAACAGAACCTGGGTTTATTTACTCAACACAGAACACCAACACAACTCTCACAAAGCTTCGACCACAAGAACACCGACATCATCTCATCTCTCTTCTCTTGTTGGGACACAAAGGTCTCTATCGGGACGATTCTACCCTCTAGATCATTTATCAGGAAGGAAAACCGCCCAGTGTGGTGGTCTGTGTTTTGACAAACAGCTTATTACAAGGGACGTGGGGGCGGTTGCAGTCTGGATTGCGTAATAACAAATTTCCTCAGTTGTGCACGGCGACAGATCCTCGGAAACTTGTCCTGGAGCAGACTCAGCTCCCTAACGACATCCACAACATAAAACCACCACCGCCACTCCGACCATCACCACCTGGTACCAGAAGAGAGACGAGTCACTAGTGGTCACGTTCTTGTTAAGCCCTTGTTTTATCAACCATTACTACTATTTACATTCTAAACAAAGTGACCTGTCACCATCTGCTATCGTGTCTCTGCTCTCACCTGAACGTCCTCACCAGTCATTCTCTGTAATTACTGCAGTGCAGATACGCCCACATACGTTAACTCGTCTGTTCGACATACAACCCACGTGTGAAATGGAACACGCAACTGAGGACAAACTAGTAAGAGAAAGGTAACGTTGGTAACTGGGAGACCAGAACTACAGCTAAAACACAGCAAATGTTTCCGTTGTAGCGCTGTACAACACGGCAGGTCAGGTGCAGATGGAATAACATCTGCAGTAGATGGCAGGACAGAGGAACATTGAAGAGAGTGATGAAGAACAGAGGAGAGGTCGTCCTGTCTGCACCACGTCACTGACTGACGCTCAGTGTCACAAAACAGAAAAAGAACAACGGACGTTTGCACTGCTGGTTTTCTGTCTGAGCCAAAGGGAGAGACGTGGTGGGGGCACGCGTTCAGAAATGTCATCATGCTACATGAGGAAGGAGGAATGCACTGCGCCTTGATTCACACTCCTCAACTGTTGTACTAATCGGCTCTAGAAAGCCTCCTCCATGTTGTACCAGAATCTGAGGAATGTAGGCCAATTCAAAAGCCAGACTTTTAACACAACAAACCTGACTAGAAATCAATCCGGACAACATCCGACTCAGGACCTAAGTAACCCAAGTTAATGAGGGTTCGAAGCACCTGATTGTTGAAGTACTATTGAGACCAAAAACCAGTTGTTAGCGACGTGCTATAGGATGCAGAAAACGAGAAGATGACACCAAAAACAGCGGCGGTGTTCTGTGGAGGAGACTAAAAAAAATCAAATGTTCTGTAACAAAGATTCACATGCAACATTCTGCTCGTAACAATTACATCAGCATCACATCCCCCCCACACTGCTCCCTCCTCTGCACGGTCCCAGAGACAGACAGTTGTTGAGTTCTGATCCAACGTGTGGAGAGCAGGAGAAGTCATGCTGAGTTCAAAGGGGCGTCCCTCATCTTACCAACATTAGGCCATTTAATCCCCACACTCACGGACGGCATCAGCACCAAGGGTTACCAGGCAAACACACGCTTCAACGTGGTCGACAGGACGACGACGTGTGCCGACAACGCGAGAAAAGCAACCGGAACAAGAAGAATTCGGATGGAGACTGCAGCAGTCAGGGACGTTGGTCCGAACGGGCCAGACCCCATGTCGGCTGTCAGTCATTGAAACACTGCAGAGAGGGTCTGAAAGGAAAACGATACGTCTACACAAAGTGTTGATGAGGGTTGTTGGGGGAATTTAGTTAACGACGAAAAGGATTCGTGCACCCTGTGTGAGCAAGGCAGGGAGCTGGGTCAGTGGCCTTTATTCGAGTTAGGCAGGTGGCGTGCCCTCCCCAGGGGCAAAGTGTGCTGCACAAGAATACCTGATGTGGGCCCGATCTCCTCAAACATGATGTGTAGGATGTTTCACTTCCAGGAATATTCCACATAACTGGAAGTCAGAGGAGCAGCTAGATTCCTGTTTCTGACTCGGCTCCTTGATTTGGTCCCAAATGGCACAAAGTGACCTTCTCATTAAGCCGTAAACCTGTAGCTGGACAAGCAGCATGCATGACGGTAATTGTTGTGATCACAGATGGAGAACAGTGACGGGGTCAGAAATTTCCAGACGGGTGTCTGTCTCAATTTAAAACTCTAAATCTGATCATGACCCCCGACGCAGGGCCAAACACAAGCATGTGGGCCCGTATTAATAATGTGTTACAAACTTATTTTCCTCTTTTCACTCCACACCCGCCCATTACAGCCAATGTGAGCCCTCATGAGTGAGAGTGACAGAGTGTTATGTAACGCTGTGAAGATGAAAATTTATACTAGAACGCGTCTACTGGAGAACACAAAGCCCCAAAGCTCAGAACCACCTCTGGTGCATGTGTGGGTGGAACAGGGTGGGTTTTCATTTCTGTAACAGACGTCAGACGACTATGCAGCTCTGCAAGGAGCATCAAATTAATTATCACTGACTCACAACACAAAGCACTTTGAAGTGAGTAGGCGCTACAAACAGATTGACGACAAACTCGGATTATTGTTTTTTGTTTTTATGCTGGGTATCTTGATGCATCATTTTCCTGGAGAGAAGCGAAACACCGCGTGAGGTCATGAAAATGATGTTGTGCTAAGGATTGTGATAATACACTCTGCTCGGAAAATGAGCTCAAGAGTATTACAGTTTGTTTCCTGCTGCTGCGTGTCTGTAAACAGTCAGCTGTGATGAAAACAAACCTCCCTAACTAGTATATTATGTAATGCTAATTTGGCAAGGGGAGCTACACCTAATTTCTGGTAATGGAGCTCACTCATTTGCACTGTTTTCCCCATTTAATCTCCTTAAAGAAAGTGAATATTTAAATGAGCATGCAATTCGTCAATGGTGTTTGGTTTTTTTTGACGATATTTTACGGATAGATCGGCGACTCAACAGGTGGGTCCATGAATCACTCCACCTATGGATGTGGGGATGAAAAAATACATGTGAATGACTCACCGGGCAACGACAGACGAGGGGGCGGCTATGTAAAACATCGGGTAAACTGCAAGCGAGGTAAACATCTTTCTTAAACCTAATGCGCATACACACACATAACACATGGGGGGCTTGAGGGTGTTAGAGGCTGTTATTCATTATCCACACGGCTACATTCCAGGGCTGGACAAAAGGAGTTATCACCACCATCACTCAGAGGCAAGCACAGGAGAGGTAGAGAGGGATTTAAGCAGGTTCTCAAACAAGATGCCCCCACCTGATAACCTCAGTACGGCCGTTTCACCATTCCCACATGTCCTAATGCATTCACAAATCAGAGAGAAACATGGAGGGAGGGGAGAGAGTGAAAAGGTTGAATGAGGGTGGAGGAGGCGAACGAGAAACTGTGTGAACATTAACGCTGAATGGAAGCGATGGAGAGCGATAAGGACACCTCGTCCTCCCCCCTCCCAGGAAGTGACTGCCAAGGCTGCGGCCAGTGCACCTCACTATTGATCTGCCTGCTTTGTCAGATAAGACCCCCCCCACACACACACACACACCCCTTTCCCAATCACCACCTGAAAGCTGCAAGGCAAGAAGAATTCTTCTCCTTTCATTCCTGAAAAGCAGGTTTGAACTTTTTGGACTGGACTGGACCACACAACCTCCATCCCACTTCCGACCCCCCCCCCCTCCCCCCCCATACAGTGACGTACTGGAGGTCACCTGTGGACCTGCCTCCTCCAGGTGAAGGGGCAACCTGCCTATTCGGTGACCTTTGTCACTGACAGAGTGCTATCATACCTTTATCTGGTGGTGACCAGAGTTCCACCTCCTGCACAAACTCACCTTTCTTAAACTCCTCCAGCATCGCGTCCAGCTTAGTGTCATTGAAGACAAAGTGCAACGGGTGACTGTAAAACTTGGTGATGGTTTTCAGAGGGGTGCAATCATCCGGGTCCACAAACGCCAGGTCCTTGACGAAGAGCAGGTCCACTATGTTGGACCTCTCGCCTTCAAACACCGGGATCCGCGTGTAGCCGCTCTTCATGATCTCGGACATGGTGTTGAAGTCCAGGGTGGCGTCCCCGGGGATCATGAAACAATCTCTGAGCGGGGTCATCACGTCCTCCACCGTCTTAGTCCTGAGCTCCAGCGCGCCCTGGATGATGTTCAGCTCCTCCTTCACCAGATCGTTGTAGGGGTCCGTGACGCGCAGCATCTCCAGAAGCTTCTCCCGGTTGTACACGGTCCCTATCTCCTGGCCCAGCAGGTAGTCGAGCAGCTTGCTCACCGGGTAGGACGCAGGGAAGGTCAGCAACATGAAGAACTTGGTCAGGAAGATGGTGTTGGCGCCGACGGCGAGGCCGTGCCTGGAGCAGATGGCCTGGGGCACGATCTCCCCGAAAATCACTATTCCAATGGTGGACATGACCACCGCGATCAGCCCCGACCCGGCGATGTCATCCAGGAGGATGGTCAGCGTGGTGTTCACCAGCACGTTCCCGAGCAGGAGCGAGCAGAGTAAGTAATTCCCTTGGCTCCGGACAGGCTCGATCTTCTTAGCGTAGTTCTTCTCCCTCTCCGTCCCGCAGTTCTGTACGATCTGGAGCTCCATGGGGTCCAGAGCCATGAGCCCCAGGTTCAAGCCGCTGAACATGCCCGACAGACACAGCAGCATGGAGATGAAGATGACCTGGAGCCAGAACGGCAGCAGAAACTTCTTCTCCTCCACCACGATGACCCGGGTGTCGTCCCCGTCGTGGTAGATCCAGGTGTTCTCCGTCCACGGCTCGTGCATCCCGGCGGCGGCCGGTGTGGAGGTGGCGATGCAAAGGTAATAGGCTTTACTCCTCTCTGTCTTCCGCAGGGGTTTGACCTCGATTTCAACTATTCCCGAGGTCTTTCGGTTCAGGATGATGTTGGGTAATATGATTATATCCGACGTCCGGATGCCACAGGGATGCACGCCGGACGACTCCTCCTGGCTCTGGTTGTCCCCCGAGGAGCTGTCAACGCTCCCCACGCTCCTCTCGTGTTCCGTGAAGGCGATCTTGGACCAGGTCTCGTTGTTGATGTTCTGCCCGTAAACTCGTAATTTGACCCGGGAGCGCTCACTCACCCGCAGGTAGCCCCTGTCCATGAAGGAGATGTCGTCCGTGTCCTCCAGCCGGAGCCCGATGATGACGGTCTCCTCGGACCCTTCCTTGCCGCTCGTCGGTGTGACACAACAGCCGGTGACAGTCAAGAAAATCATCGCCAAAGCTCGGACACGGTTAAATGACGCCATTTTTGCAGCGGCGGGTGCTTGGGATAGCGGCTCTGCCATATTGATAATATTGGCGACCGACCTCCTGAATGAAAAGGGCTTTGAAAAGTCAGAGCCGGTCGGAGTCCGCCTTCATCTCCGCCGAGGGGCGCCGTGACCTGTGCATCGGGACCTGCTCGTTCCCGCTCCGGGTCCGACACTGACGACTCGGACCGCAGCTGACGGGCCAACTCGTGCCTGCGCTCATGTCCCCGAGACAGACAGCGGAACGGGCCAATCGACGGGGGCCGCGGGCTAGGGGGCGGGGCGCCCGCCGCCTCCTGGACCAATTACGTTCCAAAACAAGTGCACCTCATGTCAGGAGCCGGACAGACTCTACTCGTGACTCAAACTATGTCTTGTTCTTTTGAAAATGCTGGACCTGATTGAAGCGTGTTTCACTGATGTGTTATGCAGCTGAAGATTCATTTCATTATTTATTGGTAAATCTCCTTCAGGGTGAAGGATTTTGCAGAAACTCAACGTTCTCAGTGTAACAATTAGTCACCAACCCAGATAGATATTAAGAACCTGTGTCATATAGTATGAATTACATACGAACACTACATACGTTTTTTTCGTCTTCTTTTGGATTTATCATGTCAGTTTCCAAAGTCTAGCTGAAAGTGACACCATATATCTACTATTATATTCAAAACTTGAAAATAGATTATTTTATATTACATTTTAATATCATTGCATTAAAAACTTTCCAAACAAATCAGGAACGCATTGTCCTTTTGATGCAGTATTTCTGGTGCTTTTACTAGGTTCAGGATGATTTGTGTGTGTGCAGTCTGGTGTTGTAATGTATAGTTCCACACATGTTCAACACCGAGTAAAAGAGAGGAAAAGACCATTTAATTATAGATTTATTGTAAGGCCAATACTTGCATATGCGTACAAGGCCTTTAGGAAAGACAGAACACAAGAAATGCAAATCTAAAATATTTTCCTTCAGCAGTGATTTACACAAATAAACACAAATAAGCTGCTATTGCAAAGCTCATATTATTGTTTTAAACTTTTTATTTTATTAAACTTCTTGAACAAGTCAAAGTAACTTAGTGCTAGAAATGTTGAGGTAATGAATAGCATGGGTCCGAGTCATGTATTGTAATATTATTTTGGAAAACGATTCCATGTGTCTTGAAGCTATCCTAGGAGCCAAAGTTGCTATTTCATTAGTGCAACAAAATGTGCTAATTAAATAAAATTATTATAAAATAGTCTGTATTGTGGGTATATTCATGACATTTCATCATGACAATGAAATACAAACCACAAGGACACTTTCAAGGACTTCTGCAAAGGCCCAGGTAATATTTCCTTACAAACTAGCCAAAATATTTGGAGCTGCAAGAAAAATTCAGTTGGTTCACCTCTCTTTCTCTCCATTCTTCCACCGACTTCAACAAAAATCAGCCTTGTAGTTTTGGATTTGTCTAAATAAACCACACACAGCTCAGGTGTTGCAAACCTTGATTTGTTGCAGCAATGATCAGTTGAGGGGAGTTACACTCTCAGTGTTCTAGTGCATATAGAGTGAGAGGTGGAGGTGCTCTCTTCCCACCGTCACTTGCAGCAGGCAGTCGACTGCATGCTGCAGCACCCTCCTGTGGTGGAAGCTGGAGCCTGTTTCTCCAGCTGCAGGGCCAGCTCAAAAGGATCCACAGTGCCTCCCTGTATTATAAGTTCAAAGTGTAAATTAAAAGCAGGTCACAGTGTGAATACATATAATTGTAGTTTTATCGAGCTAGAGATTAAGATTATAATCGGGGGGTCATTGTGTATTTACACATTTTTTACAATTTTTTTTTATAAGTGAAAAACAACATGTATCAACAGAAGAATGGAACAAATGAGTCTGTCAGTGTGGTTTTGTTACTACAGTGTGTCTTGTACAGGTTGCTCATTGAATCTGCAGTTCACAGTAGCTATGCTACTGAGAACTAGACCAAAGGTGTTTTACTACTAAATTATCAACAGGCAATGTAGACTGAGTAGAAAGTATCTCAGCCTGATTTCACATCAGAGGTTCAGTCCAAAGGTTCAAATCACAAACACTGGGCCTCCAAGTCCAAATGGAAATCCCTCATTAAGTTGCACAAAACGTGTAAGTTGTGATTTAAGACGGGTCATGTTTGTTATTAAAACGTATAAGTGTTTTTTTAGTGCGCAGAAGTGTGCACAGAACGACCATGAGCGCTGATAAGATGGCATTCCATTAGCTGAGAAGAGAACATTCCTTCCTGTTCAAGGTTCCCCAGCATGACTCCAGTCTGGTTATGACTCCAAGACAGCTGCTTGACCTTGAGCTTGCGAATGTGTGCATATGCGTGTTCTAGTGTGCGTGTGTGTGTCTGTGTGTGTGAATAAGTCTGTGTGTGTGTGTGTGTGTATAAGAGAAAGCATGAGGCATGTTTCCCGGTACACATGTGTGACTGTGCACAGTCAGAATAGTGGGCCTCTCTGGGTGTGTCATCTATTTCAAACCACAAACACACTGACCTCTAGTGCTCAAAGAAATCAAACAAAGACAATATCTCATCCAGGACTTCAGTACGGAGGAGGGCTGTGATGCTGACCTTAGGTTTGACACCACAGGGCCCACAGGGGCCCCCCGGTGGCTGAAGAGTGAAGTCCTGTGCAAATCTGGAATGAGTCAGGATGCTTGCGACCTCGCCATCCACCTCCACGATTTCATCCGCCTGTGAGATACAACCACATCTGTCAGTGTTGGTGGAAAGGATCCTAACAGCTGGGACTGCTGGTGATCTGCAGACCTTGAAGGTGTAATGGCAGTCAAACTGGAAGCTGTCCTCTACCCCAGTTATACTTCCGTTATATATGACCTGACACGGCTTGGTGTTGATTTGAGGAACCTTAAACAAGCGGTACGTGGCAGACACAAACCTGAAGTCACCTGTGAGAGAGGAGCCATGAGGTTTTGTAAACATCCAAAGACACGACATTGTTCTGTGAGATGAGTTTATCATGTATCAGGCAACACAACACACCTACACTACAGGTCAAAGATCGGGGGGCTATGAATGTCTGACGTATGCCACGCGCTTGTTAAATCCGTAAGGTTACTTTAAACGTCCAAGCAAGAAAAAGGGATATTTATAGTAAAAAGAAATTCTGATAAGTGTGCCATTAAAGAATAATCCTGATTATTTGTATTTATTTATACCAATGAAACTATGAGCTTTTTGTGCAAACCTTTGGCCTGTAGTGTAACATCTCATCACTGACAGAAATCTGGGCTGTAACAGCCTACTTTATATGCAAAGACTGATTTATGTTATAAGGAAGTCATAAAGCCTTGCTATGGTCGAGTGCTGGTGTACAATCTACGAATCATTCTGCGTGTTATAGATCAAAAGAAAACCTGCTTGGTTCTACGCTTTGTATCTTGGAACGTACAACGGAGCAACTACAAGTATGGGATGTGTAAAATGGGTATATGTGTGATGAAAGTGTTTGGCAAAGGGCCACCTGCTAGCTCTCTGTTGACATTTACTGTTACACACTACAGGCAGTCTCGTGGGTGGGAAAAAAGCACCATGTGCTCCAGTCCGTTGTAGTAAGTTAGTAAGTGAAAAATGGTCTTAACCATTTGTTGGTGTTGTCCTGACCTCGTGCCAGACACGAAGTTGAAACCACAGTACAATAAGTGAATATCTGTTATGAGATCACACACATGTGCAAACCAAGCAAAACAGAGAGTAGCATCCAACCCAGCACATCTTCTAGCTCTTTGTTGTCGACACTGATGACGTTGGCTGTGACCAGTCGTGGGGGGCTGAAACCTACGTCCTCAGCCAGCTGCAGGAGATCCTTCCACCAGAGAGCTCCACCAAAGCATTCACCTGCCAAGATGAACCACATTCTGATATTCAGGCTGGTGTCCTGTCAGTTTTTATGGCGGTAGAATGTTAGGCCGACGTACCCCAGAGCACTTTATGGTTTTTAATTGTCTCTGTCAGTCTTGCGCTGCTGTAGACGTCACTGAAGTAAAACTCGCCACCGTCCTTATAATCAGCACAGCAGCAACAACGAATTATGAACTGTTCATTTGACCTTCAAAGTTACAGACACTGACGTTGGTACTCTCATTTAAAAAACAAACGTGTACCTTGAGTACAGTATAGGCTTCCTTCAGTACTCGCTTCTTGTCTGGGGAAAGGTTCACCACACAGTTGGAACTAAACGAACAGCGAAAGGTTTCATTTGTTATTCAAATGAGAACCAAAGAGCAAGATGGATGAGACAAGAACGCTTTCCTACATGATGATATCAAATGAGCTGTTTTCCAGACCGGCGTCCGTCAGGGCCTCAATGTAACCCTGCACAAAACTGACATTGGACTTCTTGTAGCCAAACTCTTGCTGATGATGGTCTAGATATGTCCTGGCCACTTGGAGCTAGAGGAGAGAAAACAGACTGGGATGAACTGTTGTCTGGTCATTAGTCAGGTAGTTTGTCCAAAAACCCATCCCTCTTTGGTTCCACTTCTAGATGGATCGGATTGCCATCTCAAATAAACTGACAGTGTGTTTTTTTTACAAGGCCGAATAGGTTTGTTCATGCCTGCCTGCTGTGTCTATAGATGGATCCAGAATCATCCCACCACACATATTATATTTTGATTTATATTCTATTCCTAATAATTTTTTTGTAAGGCCTCTTTGAGTACATGTGCTATAATGTATTATTATTATCATTATTATTATTACTAATATTATTATCATTGGTGCTAGTAGTATTCTTATTCTACTTATTTTTTATAGATAGATACTTTATTTGATCTCACAAGAGAAATATAGTCATCAAACAGCAAGGTGGATTAAAAATACACACCAAAAGCAAAACAAAAGCTCTGATCTCAGGAGGATAAGTCACCAAGAAAGTTGAATTGACAGGAACAGTGGAGTAATTATTACCACACTGTATTGACAGCTATCATTTCCTACCTGGTCCTCAGTCATGTCAATCCCTGTGACATGACCCGTCTCACCAACCAGCTGACTCAGCATGTAGCAGTCCCGTCCACTCCCACTGCCCAGGTCCAGTATCCTGCAGCCCTCCAATGACTCTGGCACCACAAGACCACAGCCATAATACCTGGTGGACGATCAAACACGTATGTATTCCTGGAGCTATAACTCCGTGACCAAGGAGCAGCTGAGGGTGGTTTGTGAATGCTCCCTCTCATCTGTCCACCTTGCATCCAGCTGGTCCCCTGGCAGCATCAGTGGGACAGTGTGAAGTTCACTTGGACACAGTTTCTGGAGTAGCTGAACCACGACCCTTCTACTTACGAGATGACCATGCAGAGCCACAGGGCATACAAGCAAACCTGTCAGTGACTGCAGGATGCACTTTCTTCAGAGCCTGGCGGATGAAAGCAGGGATGGACTGAGTTGGAGCCACACACGCATTGGTCTGGAGGTCTGAAGACTTCTTCAGCTTATTTCCATAGTAGTCCTACACATGCACAGGAAGCTGCCTCATCACATAGACTGAGACGAGTGTATGCGACGGGAAAGGGAAAGGGAAGTGAGCGTCTTACCTTGACATCCAGGTGAATGGTGGTGTCACAATATTCCTTGCCTTTGGTGTGCGTATCTTTACTGCAGACAAGATCAAATAAGAATGAAATTCAACACACAGAAAAAGTGTATGTATCTAAGGAGTGGCCTGGAAGGGCATCGGCCATCCCTGGAACACACACACACACACACACACACACACACATATACAAAGTAATTAGATCGAGGTAGCAGAGACAAAACGTGTGTGTGTGTGTCTTTGGACCCGCTACTACGCAGACATTACTCTGTATATAATTTGCCCGTAACGCTGCTTGCTAGGCTGGAGCCAGTCAGGTCCGCTGTCACGACCGCAGACAAAGCTCGACACCCGCAGGTTGGACCCACGCACTGTGGGTACTTCACCCCCAGCGCGACACGATTCATAAGTTTCAACGAAGCGTTTGCTTTGACGCGTGTTTTGCGACTGACTGCCAATAAGACATCAAGCTAAATGCTGTTTAGCTAGCTGTCCAAGCACTTGGCTAGCTGGAGGATAAAGTTGCGTTGCTTAACAAGTTAGTGACAGTGACAGATGTGTCAGAACTGTTAACAGGTGACGCTTTAACAACTGTTCTGAAAACTAGCATGTGTACACACTTACCTGGTTTCTTCAGACATGGCAAACGCTGAGTGTCCACTGTCCAGATGTTCGCTGTCACTAATGACGAACCATCACACTGTTCAAAGGTCACTTCCTGCTCTGCAGCGCCCCCTGCCCTCCACTGACTAACTGCGGCCCCAGTCAGAAACACGCCTTCAAATTTTAACAGTTTATTGAACATATATCTTTAGTTGATTGAAGAAATGGCTTATGACAGAACGTTAAAAATAATATGTGCAAATTCAACGTATAAACACACAAAATAAAAGTATCTTTGGCAATATGCCCCGATCTTATCATCAGTCAAATGTACCCTTCACTAGATGATTGTTTCAAATCTTCTCTCCACAGACAAAAATAGGACACATTAAGCAAACAAAGCTATTGATTTTATGTAAAAGAAGCATCTATTTGGTTTACAAACAAAATGATTATTGCGAACATATTGATACTATAAAGTAGTTGGATATTTTTTACATGCCTCAAATTATCTCAAAAAGGATTCAGCTGATATGAAAAATAGCTCATCTTTGTACAACACATACCACAATTACACAATATTTTATTACACTTCACAAGCATACACACATAAAGCACTTTTGAGTATGTTCAGGCTTTGATGGGCAAATTCCATTTCCAAAGAGAACATTCACCAGTACTTAAAAAGTACTGCTTTTTAGGGAGTATCGGTCTCAGTAGGGTATGTATATGTACTGCATACTCACTACTGCGACGATGGCTGAAACATTGTGCTTTGCAGACGTTGCCATGTGTGCAAGGTGCTCCAAAGAGACAGAAAATGCATTTGCACAACAAACTTAGGTCCTTTTGGTTCAACATTCAAAATACAATCAGTAGCATTTTTCAAGGCACATTCAATATCAACTGATTTTGACTGCTGTAAGACTTATATTGAAATGGGACATTTACAGGACTTGTGCTAATTATGACCAAATTCGGTCAAAGATCTAATAATGGATCTGATCTTTGTTATTAATTTAATAGTGTTATAAAGATGTGTCTGTACTATTCTCATAATGCTCATTCATTTGAACTGGAAACATGGGTTGCTAGCATCTTGTCCTAAACTTACCTGGGTACTTTAAATAACCAATAGTTTGTACACAGACTTTGGCCATTTGCTCCACAATCCAGTAAATTTGAGTTTAGTTTCCTTCATACATAACTGACTGGATTAACACTGATTAATAATGAAAACCTGAACATGTGTAAAAAAAAAAAAAAAGAAAAAAAGAAAATTCAACTTTTTACCTTAAAAATAAACACGTCATCCCTCAGGTTAAATAACACAATTGTTAGTAGAAATCGGTCGACACACCAGTCATGTGGCTTGTTTGTTTGTCAGACATCAGACGCTTCAGGAAACGGTCATTAATGAATTCTTGAATACTACAACTGAAAAATGGCTATGTGTTTCTAAGAAAATCAAATACAAGGAGTTTCAATGCAGCACCCGATTTCTTTTCAACTGGATAGCTGCTGAATCTGGAAATCGACTCAAGTGACTGGAACAAAACTTTTGAGGTGTGATGTTGTACTGTAATCTCTACAGAGCCTTGTTCCTTTTGTGGATTTAGTACCTGCACGTCACTGACTCAAATGTTATGCATTCTTAGACATCATGTACTTCATGTACTGAATTTACTTCTTCTTCATTTTGAAGATAAATACATTGTGTGCAAAATATGAACTGTCTACATCAAGATGTATCTAGAGAATCTAGTGTTACAGACTGGCGGTGACACAGACAAGCTGTGCTTTGAGGCCGAACTGGATGTTCTGATGTCTGCTTTCATATACAAACACTTTGAGACATGCTTCTGCTGCATCTACTACCTGGTTTGATGGGTACAACTGGTTATATTGCAACCAGGGGCCCATTCCAGAAAGCAGCTTTCTTGAAATGAAGAAAATTACTGAATTTTCATTCAATTACTGACTAAATTCAAACATATGAGACGTTTGGTTCAATTTCTGTCAGTTTACATGGACATTTAATGGAAGAATCAGCCATTTTTCTTCATTTCAGGATGAACAGACTCAAGGTTTTCATTGTACCTGCTTTCTGGAACAGACAACAAGAAATGTTCATTGTGTGTGTGTGTGTGTGTGTGTGTGTGTGTGTGTGTGTGTTTGTGTGTGTGTGTAGTGCAGTAAGTCTTCTGCCCAAATAACCCCGAATACACAGGTTAACCATCTTTGCAGTGTTTTCAGGGTGACTTCCTCACCCTCTCACTGATTTGAAGTTAAGATTTCCCCTCTTACTCTCACAGCCGTTGTATCAAAGACGCACACATATCAACACATACTCACTTGGAAACTGTTTAGACTTGAATCAGATACACACAGCTGTCCAGCTCCCATCTCCTTCAGGCTGTGACCCAGGTGGTTCAGCCCTGCGGCTCATTGCTGGTGCAGTGGTATGGTCCCTCCTGCTCACTGATGGTATGGAGGAGGAGGCACACTGGAGGGTGGAGTGAGGCATTGCCCATGTGATGAGCGGGCTGAGAAGGTTCTGGTGGGCTGTGTGCAGCCTGGCTCTCCAGCCTGCCCAGCACCTGCTCTTCCTCCACGCTGAAGGAGGCACGGAAAACACAACTCTCACAGAACTCTGCAGCCTCCTCCCCCCCTTCATCTCCCTCACGCCCCAGCAGGCTCTCCAGCTCACGTGACTCCTTACCGTCCTGGCCACTACCTTCTGCTCCGCTACAACCAGAGCTTCCACGTGTGCCACACACACACACTTCAATCCCAGAGTCCCCTGTAAACCGTCTCCTCCTTCCATTGGGGAGTCTGTCTTTGTCCTCCGCGGACCCCTCCGACAGGTTCCTCAGCAGAAGATCCTTGCAGGTGTCTTCTCCACCGTCACTCTTCTTCTCCTGACTGGTGAGTCCTCCTCTGATGAGCCCATCTGACAGGAGTACCACGTGAGAGTCTTGAGTTGTCTGCATAGGCTTGTTGTCTAATGGGGGGGTTTGAGGTTCCTCCACACTGGGTCTACATGGACCGTCAGAGACTGGGGCAGCTGGAGTGGGCTGAATGGCTGGACAGCGTCTCTCCTGTGGTTCAGACGACAGTGGACTTGAGACTACCGAGGATGGGCCTGTGTGTAAGGCACTGTAGGGAGGGGGGGGCGTAGCTGGCCGGTTGACTACCTCTTCATAGTCAGGCAGGAGGTAGTTTGGCAGAAACCCTGTGGAGAGCATAAACAAGATTTAGATAACCTGAAGCTGTGTTTCTCAAATTGTGGTCTGCAAGCGCCCCCTGGTGGTCTGCCACCACTGGGCGTAAATTGTTTTTTTTTTTTTATGGAACATTCAAAAAAAGGTCTCTGAGAGTCACAAACGTTTCTTTTTACCACCCCCCCGCCCCCAAGGAAACTGGTCAAGCTGACATGACTGCATTAGCAAACCTACAGGAAAAATCCTCATGTAGCGGCTAATGGCTTAAGACGGGGGCAGTAAAAAGAAAAATGAGGAAGAGGAAACCCCCGATACCGAGGACAGGAGAATAGAATTGTGCCGTTCGTGAATGATTTGTTTCGAAAGAACTGTAGTGAATCACTGACTGAAATGATTTGTTCATTTCACAGTTAAGCTGAGTACAGCAGGGACCTACGGTGAACCTGGTTCGTGGTTTGTTCCCTGCAAACGAATTGGCTGAGACAAATCACTCACTGAAAACAAAACTTAGACTGAAACAGTAGTTTGGCCAACTTGGGGAATGTCACTATATTACGCAAGTATTCTGACCCCTGGTGACTACTGACCCATCTATTGACTTTTTCTGGTGTTATTGGAGACTCTGTGGTATTTTGGGGACTGATGTGAAAGCACGTATTATCCTCCAGTTCCTGTCCTCCTTACAACCGTCCCAAAGCACTCACGGGCGGTCAGCTCCGTGCATCAGTCCCAGCTACTGCATTCACGGACGTACGGAAGCGCTGTGGATGGATTTACGCACTGAACATGAACTGAGCGATATTCAGGAGTTTGAACGGATACAGATCAATGCTGAACTGCATATTAATTAAAAATACGTAGTACATGTTCAAATCCACGTTCATCTTCATCATTCAGTGACCGTTCTAAAATATGACCATTTCCAGGGGGAGTCTATAGTCAGTTTGATATTTGGGTTTTTGTCCTGGGATTATTGAGCTTGGTGGTCTGTGAGTTTATCTGGGGGGTATCAGTGGTCCTTGGTCTGAAACAATTTGACAAACACTGAGCTACAGGTTGGAGGAAAATAATCAGTACGTGAACAACTGTTGGGTTTTTTTGTTGGTCTCATTTGTGAGAGACCTGTGTGAGCTTTCTACACATGTAACATTTGAGGTCAATATAATCCCATTTCTAGGTCATTTGTGGACTGACTGGATCGTGTTGCAACCTGGCAAGATGCCAGAATTTAAAAGTGGGCTGTTTCTACAGAACTGGGGCATGCAAACAGAGGATGTACCGCTGTACCCTACTTTTCACTTCCTCACACTGACACAACCAAGAAAAGAAAAGGAAATGACACATCTACCTTTTCTCTCAGTCCAGCACAGATTCATTACTTCTGCCTAGACATGATAGATTTATTTGCCAAACTTGTCAGAGGAGTGTTACGTGGGCTGGAGAAGAGCCCATTTGGGGGTGGACACATTTGAATTTTGATTTTTCACATTTGAATTTGGAGTTTGTTCATAGTTTATGTCTACTTTGTAGAAACACTGCAAGAACATAGTGCTTCCTCCAGTCTGAAATGACTCAAAGTATTAGTACTGACATATGTTGTAAGTGTCATTGTGAACTGTCAAACTATTGTATTTACCATTTATACTCACACATCGGTATTCACTGCAGATGGGCTTGAACTCATTCGTGATTTCTGTTTCGTACGACCGCTGACTGATCAAATGAGTTTCCTGAATGCATTTGTATGTGGTGTGGGAAGTAATGAATGGAGTTCCTACGGAGGCAGGTCTTACTGAAGTAGAAGGGCACAGACGGGTAGTTGTGTGCTTCACGGTATGCGATGAGATTGATCTCATGCTGTCGCTGTTGTTGCTGCAGTCTGTGTTTGGTGCGGCGATGGTGGCACACACAGCAGCAGCTCAAAATGAAGATGATCGCCCAAACCAACCAAAACCCTAGGGTAAGACAAGAATAATCACAGCGGTCATGTTCAGCACGGATGAGCCACGACACGCAAACGTCATCGGTTTAAACAGGAATAATGGTGCTCTGCAACTACGTATACTACGTATATACTACGTATACATTCCCAGTTTCATCAGGAATGAAAGTCCTTTCTTATTCTGGCAGTAAACAATGACAGTGGCACTGCAAATCTATCTAATTTTGAGCTCTGTGCTCTCTGGACTGGATTGTTCTGGTCCAACCTAGAGGGTTAATAAATGATAAAAACCAAAAAAAAAAACGGAGGCTGTTATTTTGCTGCGGTTGAAACCCAGTTTGGGAATTTGTCCTGTTTATAATCTCATAATGATTGTTGTGTAAACAATAGAGGGACCAAAGACTGCACCAATATGTGATGCTGTGGGAGAAATAAACAACACACAATGTTAAGATGGCACAGAGCATCTCTACAGACATGTTATTTGAGCATCCATTTTCAAGTAGGTAACTCCTGATAATACAGACTCTCACATGGACAGATGCATATCATTTCAGTTCAAAGGCTGCGACATGATTTCAGCGAAGCTTGTTGGTCTTACCATGGTACACGATGTTTTAATCAGGGTTTATATTTTGAATTTTGTAGAATGGGATTTTAGCTATTACAATAATATACAGCATTACAAAACATATCCCAAAGTACACAAATGATGAATCAACAAATTAATTAAACAGACATTATTAAATGCATTTGCTGAATCATTTGTCCCTTTCAGCTCCATCTTGGTTTTGTTTGATCCTAATTGATCATGCCAACCTAAATATGAATGCCAAGAGGACAAACAGTCTACAGAAGAACAAATGAACAAATGGACACTTACACCAGAGCTCATAGTAATAGCTGCAGCACTGAGATTCTCCACAGCAGTGTCCCGACTCACACATGTAGCTTTGGTTGTTCGCACCTTCACAGTGTAACAGGCTCTGCAGGAAAAAGGCACACAGTTATATAGTTTGCATTTATTCAATTCTCTTCATAAAGTAGTTGTACACAGCCCCAAAACACAATTGTCATCTGAAGTGAAAGTGAAGTTTTCTTTTCCACAGTGCTGGTGAAAGTGCTTTTTTCAGCCTTTTTCAACACCACGTATTTAATGCGAACATAACCTTGGCCATCATTCTTTTTTGGTTATGCCAATTACCTACAGTGACTCCTCAAATCCACTTATTTGTATTTTTCTTTCATGCACACCAGGGCAGATACACAGCCAGTGCGCACACGAAAACACTTGATTTTACACATGATGCATGATGAAAAGCACACAACAGACTGACATCTGCAACACAGCATAATAATTTGGGGATGGGGTGAGAAAGTACAAAATATGAAAAAATGAAATAAAAAATGGAAAAATCTGTACATTTTTAGTTGAGTTACATGCAAGTATTCGGTACAAACAGTCACTTTAACTGATGTATCTCACTAAAATGCTGAGTGGGATAAGAACTGAGCACATACATACACACACCACTGATTTAAAAATAATAATATACCATGTATCCATGTGCCAACATTTATACTTAGCTACAGATGCGGAGTAAACAAGTACTAACCCCTTGTGCTGGTGAGCTGATTGAATTTCAGCTGTGCTAAAGCCCATATCAAGTGCAAATGTTTGAAATATAGCCAGCACAAAGCACCCAGTACACAGCACACACAGCAAAATATCTAATAAACAATTTAGTTTAGGCCTAATCCCTGTAATTCATCACAGAACACCGGTGAGACAATAATCAACCCTCAGTTCTTTCAAAAGAAAAGTCCATGGATTTTCCCAGGGACCCTCCGATGTTTCCCTCCAGATTAGAAATATCAGCTCACCGCGTATGATACAAGGAAAGTCTTTTTCTCTATACTGATTACCAGTGCAGGTCCCAGATTGAAAGGCATGATGATCCCAGGTCCAAAAATCCCAGACTAGTCCTGCCACCTCATGGGTCATTATCCCACATGAAGAGAAGAACGTACTCTCACTCAGTTGCTGCCTCCCACCTCCCAAACACACTCTCCCTTCCACACACCACTCCAGGTCCAGGTCCAAACAGCAAACAAGGATTGCGCTCTGCAAATTTATAAGCAGCAGCAAAGTGCGAGCACACGCGCACACACTCACACACACTGACCACATCAGCAGAAATGTACATAAACTGAGGCCAAAACCTCATTTGCCACAGCCTTATCAACATATTTGTTTTCATGTGTAATAAACACACAATGTTCTGTTCGTCCACTTTGTCTCTGATAGCTCAGCCGCTTTCACTGACCTGCTGACTATTTCGTGGCGTATGCCTCCACCTATTTGCAACGCAATACATTTACTTTGCTTGGGTCTGAAGATAGAGAATCGAGAGATTTGGGTGTCTTCAAATGTAAAAAATGAAAACACATGTGGTGATATAAATACAACTCTGTAAAGTACATAGGTGATATAATTTAAAGATGCAGCTGTTAGCTGAGCAACAATCTGGCAGTACTGGATTCTTCTGCCTGATATCAGAGAGAAACAATCAACCTCTCTCATGCCATAGTCAGCTTTGGTAACTGTCCCAGAAAAAAAAATCAACCATAAAAATTAAATGCTGCTGAAATGAGCAGACACGAGTTCAAACCCCTTGGTGATAATCACACACTGCTTCTGGAAATAAGAGCTGCAGTTAGTGTGTTTAGTGCTATATGCTGATTTAAAATTGGGCCTTTGTCCAATTTTACACATGAAAACCACGTTGAGAACATTTATACATGTTTAACCTGAAGGAGAATCCGGTGAGTGTAATGTATTAAGTGGAAGTATGCTTTTTCCTGTTGATATGCTTTCAAGGTATTATGGTACTTTTCACCGTATATGACCACTGGTCCTGCTGCAAAGAAATACATTCCATAAATACTATGTGATCCTTTTAAAATTGCCTCGCCCAGCTCTATTTGTCAACCAGCAGGTCTAGTTCCACAATTACAGACACAAGACTCCGACAAGTTAAATAACAACATTCCTGCTGTGATGAAGATTTAACGCAGTTTAAACCAAAAGACACCACATTTAAAGGATCCGACCAATGCACTGACTGTCACAGAATTCGTTTATCATTAGAGCCTAGAAGTCATTTCATTATGTATTATTCAAATTCTTTAATCTTTGACATGGTGGGTCATTTGTGCTGGTTACTGCTGACAAGAACAAAAAGATGTTAATCCTGACAGACAGAAAGCAGTGACCACTTGACAAAGTGGTGCTGCTACATTCATAAATGGCTGATTGTGTCATAACGTGTAAAAACAAAGGGATGAACAGAAGATAAAAGATAAAGCCCCAGAGCCATGTGAGGTAGCTACTATCTCCTCGTGGACAGGGGCCATCAGATAAACACTCACATCTGTGCATGAGTTCCCAGCCACCATATAATAGATTGAGCCTGCAATGCTTGACTTGACAGTTTCTGCACACGTGCTTATCTGATTATGAAGAGCCTTACTACTTTGTGACTCTTGTGCCTTGAGATCGTAGATTGTTTTTTGGTGAACCTCGAACAAATACACATTAGTTCCGTATAAAACAAACATGCTGCTATCTTGTGTGAAAGAACTGATTAAGACCCAAAAAGGTTTTCTCACTTCTACTTTGTCACACAAGCTGACATCCGCAGGAATATATTGTGAATATCATACTCATAGTAATGGCCTAAACACACTGAACACAGCACCGCGGGCAATTATGATTTGTGCTTCTATGTGCAGAACACTTACTTTTTAATTTCATGCTTATGACACATTATTCTAACTTCAGTTATCTGTTATGAAAAAAACAATACTACTTATATACAAATCCAAACACCAATACTGAATCACACCAGCTGCTGACAAATAATATGAGTTCATCAACACACATTAGTTCAGTTTGTCATCATCCAAAACAAAGCAGTTATAATCCTGTAATAAAAGGAAATGACACTTATAATGAGCATTAAAAACTATATACTATAAACTAACTTGTCATATTCAATATCAGCTAACACCAGATTCTTTAACTCTACAGTTGCAACGTGGAGCAACATGTTTTGACATTTCACTTGTTTGTGTGGAGTCATTACCCATTATCCATGTTTATTTTCTCTCCAAGATAGGAAGCAAACACTTAAATGGAATGTAGCCTGATGTCTGGGATCAGGAACAACAACTTCACTGTCAGTTCTCAGAAACATCTACCATGATCTGAGCAGGAGCACGCAATGACAGCTCTTATTACTACTTATTACTTACTTACTACTACATCTGGAATAGGAACAAACACCCATGCACATATGAGTTGTTTGTCTTCTTTCGTGACAACAATCGGCCCTGAAGAGCTGCTTTAGTTGTTTATGCAACTCACTGAGGTTAAATGTCAAGCATTAACACTTGCGAACAAGGCCCAGACTGTCGCTTTACTTCCATGGCGCTAGTTACGTTAGCTAGCGCAGTTAGCATGCATGAAATTGCCTGTTTTGATAGGAAAGAGCATGTTAAATCGGGTTAATGACAGCGTGAAGCTGCGGTATACGTCGGTCTGGTTGGTAAACACTTTGGCTACATGAGCACTATGCTAACTTAGCCAGGTAAGTAGCTAGCTACCAAACAAAGCCAGTTGACGGGTTCAACCTTACCCTGTCGGCTGTGGACTCGGTGAGAATGACAGAGCCAGCCCCGTTCAAAAACAACCCCATCTTCAGAGCTAAACACGCGCTTCTCATTCCTCCGAAAAGTTGCTAAGCCTACGATGAAAAACATACGCAACGCATTTCCTCAAACTAGTTCCCGAGCCGTTTGGCGCTGACAGACAGCTGCCGCCGCGGCCTCGTCTGCGAGCTGGACATTTCAAGGAGCCACGATGATGGAGCAACTGGTTGCTGTCGGTGCCACTGGCTCTGGTACAGTTGTTACGCAAGATATTCCTCCAGGTCTGGGACCACCTCGGTCTGCTGGGTGTGGCGTGGGCACCTCCACCAGATCCATGTGCGCAACGTGAAGGGCGGCGTGGACAGCCACTGGTTTTGCGGACTGACGTTCAATTGGTCGCCTCGGAGCAGCTGGTACGGGACGGACCAATCGGTGAGCGGTGCGTCTGTTCAGCGTGGTTTTCGCCTGGGATTAGCTCATTAATAAACATGAGTTGATGCGCCACCTGATTGGCTGACGAATGCACCGAGAATAACACCAAGTGAAGCGCGCATCTGTGAACCTTGAACCGTTTATCACAGTTAAATCACCCATCTTCATTTAAATAATTTGTACGAATTATCAACGAAACGTGTTAATGTTTACAGTGGACATGTTTTCAGAAATTATAATCTACAGTGACTGATATTTTTCATTTTAAATATTATGTTCTTCTTGTTTAAGTTATGATTCCGAAAGTATAATTCAACAATGAAATACAGCTGGTTCAACAACCACACCTTGGAACCATGCGCACTACATACAGGACAGCAGGACAAATCTTGACTAATGTACTGTCATGTTTTACAAAACGTCTACCTGTTGCAATCTGCATAAGTGAATGGCTCAAAAGGAGTCCTGACTTCTACCAATAGACCATCATTTTGTTCATAAAAGTATGGTTCCAGGAAATGTATTTCAATCAGATCAATCTGACTTTACATGGTTTTATTGGCATACACTGTCCAGCCTGAAACCCTGGGAAGATTAAAAGTAAGGTATGAGAAGTATGATGGCAAGGAATCCTTTGATGAAATGTGTTGTGTTAGTTTACTGAAACATGCCTGAATTATAAGTTTAACCATCTGTATGATGTTCCAACTCATTGAGGTGAAAGTTACCTCACGAATGAGACATTACATCCAATCTATCACTTATCAAACATGAATGCCTTCACTGTCATCTGACTTCTTCTCTAGACTCAGACATGAAGTTACATGTTTTTATTGCACATTACAGTGCTGTCATATTTGTTTATACAAGTCTTCTACCCTGTCTATACTGCAAGGAGGTGTTTTCTCAATCCAGACTGAAGTTTGTGAAGTCCTTGGGAAATTGTAGCACAGATTTCAAAATGAATGAAAACACTGGGAGACGTCTGTCTTTACCAAGTAATCATTCATTTTACTTCAAATACACAATTCTCAGCATAGTCCATGTTTTTAAAAGGGCCAGCAGGCTCATGTTCATGTAGCCCTACAGATTATTTTCCCTGCTGCTATCGTCCGATATACATCTGTCAAATCTGTTGGTTGATAGCAGCGTAAAAGAAAAAAAAAAACAGCTCTGTATGCTTTTTGTTTCAAGTCAACCTCACTGGAGATCAGTTTCAGTGGAACTACTTTCTGCTGAGACAACTGTTTCATGAAGGTTGATTTGCAATGTCATTTCTTTAGTCTCTGAGCAGCACGACTAAATCCAGTAAAAGTATTTTATTGCAGTCATGGCAGACAGGGGCGCCACAAGAGTCTGGGTGAGGGTTTGGATGACTCCAGCAGCACTTACAGGGGTCCGATAAACATGTGAGAACATGATAGGAAATGGTCAATAAAATACTCAACCCCCTTAGATCGCTGGATCTGTTATGAATCTGACAGATAAAGGTTTCATTTAAACCAACAGATGAGGAGGAAGGTAAACGGTGACAGCAAATCATCACCAGTCCCTTTCGTGAGGCTCTCTGTACGGTATGCCTAAAAGACTAAATACATCCTTCTCTGTCAATGTAGGAAGCGGAGTGCCGCCGTGTACCTTCAAGTTACCCCGACGCACCACGCCTTTGTTCAGGGAGTGCTCTGATAAGCTCATACTTTTGGTCTTTGCCAGAGCTCTCATTGAGCGGTTAAAGTGCGCTGACCCAGTGAAGTACATGAGAGCACAGGCAAATTCAGCGTAGGGAACCACAATAATGTCCAGCCTGCGATGACGATGTCCTGGCCCCTGCAAGCGGCACACGCCCATGTATTTCTTCTGCTCTCCGTTCTCTTCATGGCTGACGAGGTCATCTGTCAGAAAGCCTTGAAAAAACAAACATAGGGAAATAAAGACAATGCAAGAAAATTCTACATTTCCTCCATCAGCGTGCTGGCGCTTACCGCTGTCATGGAGACTCTGTAACACTTTGCTGAAAACACCCTTATGAGACTTTCCATCAGGGTGAGATATAAGTACGTCAACGTCTCCACATGTAGTCTTTCTGCGACGGTACGAGCCACATGCCACTGCGACCAGGTTTGAGTCTACTGCCCAGACAGCGTCCCTCACCTACAACGCAGAAAGCACGAAACTGGAGGTTGTGTCACCAAAGAGAGACAAAGATCCTACAAGAAGATACTCTGTTCTGACAGATACGATAGGTGTCGGTTTCACAACCAATTTTCTTGATTTTAATCTTTGCCTTCTAGTCTTGTGTACTCTGGTTGTTCTTGAACTCCCCACTGATGGCAAACCTGATGCCTTCTACCTGCTCCTTGCCAAAGAGTGGGAGGGGCCAAGCAGGCGTAGGCAGCACAAAAAAAGGCGACAAGCCTCAGGGAGCACATATGCTTTAGTCATCTATCGTATGTGCGCTTTCTCTGGCGGCTCTGGAGCAAAAAGAATGCGAGTAACATCATATGTAAAACAGCTAGTGTTGTACTCAACGCTTTGGAGAGAGTTTCAAGTCAGTTCACCCCATTGGGATGCTCCACTTTGGGAGAACACGGCTGTTTTCAGCATTACTGGGACAAGTTTTTCCTACTTTTAATGTTTCACTTCCAAATGTGTGAGCGGGACCGTGTTGAGAGCAAACAGATCATACTGAGGAGATGAGAGGAGAAGACAGAATTTCATCACCAAAGAGAAAATAAAGCTGTTACCACTCTCTCAATGGCCGCTGCTTCTTCTCTGGGCATTCTGTCGAGAAAATCATCGTAGTGCTTGAGTCCTATTTTCTGCGTGTTGCTCAACTGGGCTTTTGTGCGAATGTCCTCCAAAGTGCGAAATCCCTATTAGAGAAAAAAAGAGATGGTAGAACATGTACTGATACGGATACTACTGAATTCCTATCCTTAGATCACCTGATCAATGTAGGTTCAAACACACAAACCGTCATGTTCACATTTTAACTCGACTGGTGCCTCACCTGTTGGTACCACAGCTGGGCAGTCTTAGCTCCTGCCCCCCAGATGTTGGTGAAGAGCTCCAGGACGGGCACAGCCTCGCCAATGTTATCGAGCTTACGCAGGTGACCACTTTCCATGATTTCATCAATTTTATCGGCCATGCGCTTTCCAATTCCGGGTATCTGACAAGATTCCTGAAACCACAACAGCTGGAATCTTTAACCAGCTATGTACATATGAAAAGGGAGTATGTACAGTAAGACATCCATGTGAGGAGCCAAAGAGGAGGGAGCAAAAGTGTCAAAGAGCAACCTCGCAGCGCACTGTGTGGTTACTGCCTAAATTCATGTGCAGCTACAATGCTGTGAACGTGAACTACTATCACGGTTTGTCAATTGAATATCAAGTTCAGATTAACAATGTAAGCTAGATGCTGCAAATGAAAGAGAATACAAGGCAACATAGTGTAAAGTGTGTGTGTGTCAGGTTACCTGATATGACGTGACCGGCTTGTGGTAGCTCTTCAGTGCATTGACAGCCTTTGAGTAGCTCAGTGCCCTCCACTTGTCCCCCTGGTGTGTGTAGGCCTTGGCCAGTAGTTCTAGTTTATCTGTGATGTGCTTGTTGAAGTTGTTACTCTTGGACTGAGAGGACTGGGCACAGACCCACTTCCCTGGAACCACCTTCTCACTGGCAGTGTGTGGATCAGGGTGAAGGCTGGGGCCAGGAGGTTCATCTTTGGGGTGCTGGCCAGTGATTAGTGCTTCCAGGTCATTCTGTGAGACATTGTCTTCTTCCCTTTGCGTTTCCTCTTTACCATCTGGGACTGCCAGAGACTATATCGACAGCACATACAGAGAAATAGTACTTTGTTCAGGTTTCCAGGTTCTGACTGCAGGCGTCGTTAGTCTATGAATGAAAACATTCATTGGTGACATTTGAAATCTATTTCAAATGGATGGTGGTTACATACCATGTCTACAGTCTCTTCTTGTTTGTTCATAGCAGACTCTGGCTCTCCAAAAGTTTCAGATGCAGGTTTGGCATTCATCAAGTCTTCTGTAGTATTTTCTACTTGAGTTTCAGAGTTCCTAGGTGGAGAGAACATCGAAGAGGATGAACAACATAACACCACTACAAAAAAGTACCCAGTGTTAATTATAAACACCAACAGATGAAGTAAATAATTCAACCACATATTTAAAAATACTTCGTTTATGAAGGTTTGTTTCACTGTTCAGCCAAAACACAGAAGTGAAAGATTATGTGGTACAATGATTCTTAAACCTGAACTAACAGATTCTGGCCACATTGTCAGTCATAGAAGCTTATTAGGGCATTAACCTGTTGGGTAAAAGAAGGCTGTAGCTGGCTGCATCCTTCAGTCGTTTCTCACTGATGCATGAACTCAACCAGCTGCATTTCACCAACTGAACTCCAGAGGGCAAACAATCCACCTTCAACAGGCGCAGAGCCCTGTCGCTGTCCATGTTATCGTCCACAACAACATGAGTGACACCAGCACTCAGTGAACGCTCTGTCTGTCCTCCATTTTGCTCAATCTGTCTTTGAAAAATCTGGCATCTGGCATTTCCGATTCCAGCAGGAAGGATAAACACTGTGGCTCCTTGAAAACTGCTTCCTAAGACAGAACAAACAACAGAAAAAAAGGAAAAAAGATCATGTTCTGGTCGCAGAGTCTCTCACACATCTTATGTATTCTAGGAATATCTCTGCCTTTATTTGAGACAACTCTCACAGTCTCACAGAAATAAAATACCAACCAGTGACATCACATCCATCAAGTCTCTTCTTTAAAGGAGGGGCATCCTTTCCCTGAGGAGCTTTGGCTCTTTTAACTTTGGGGAAAGCTTTCAGGATCCCTCGACAAGGCTCCATCCTCTGTGTTGAAGGAGGGAGGCAGTGGCCTGCAGCATGGGGCAGAGTTGGAGTAAGCACAACTCTGGCAAATATCCCAAACTACAAATCAGGAACATATGCTGCGTATCAACTGTACACTAGAGAGTTTCTAAAACTGCCTGAGTATGAAGTGCATTCACATTACAAGACTGGGTAAAGTCAAGTATTAACCATTTGTTGGTTTTCCTACTATATACTTACTTATAAGTATACAATTATACAACAACTTCACTACAATATATTATACTTCTGTATATTCTATTTATTTAAAAAACAGATGTGTATTTTCTCACGGCATATTTTGCACACTATATATGGTTTGTTAGGTTCAGATTACTGAAAATACTGTAAAAATGTGTTACTTATTTAATAATGGGAATGTATCTTGAAGATGAATAAAGTATCTATCTATCTAATTTGTTGAATATACAGTGTCTTGTTCCTGACCATCTGTTGAAAACAATGTGTATCGTTGTGTTCTGGAACACTGCAATTTCCCTTTCCAAAACTGAGCTTGAGGTAAAACTTGTCAATATGCACTGCTATTCTATATGGTCAAATATAATAATCTGTTTATTAATATACCTGTCCCCTTTAACATCCTGAGATAGGCACTTTGTATACATTTTCGTTGTTGTTTTTCCAGGAAACACTGCCTGGGCCATGTAAACATCACGTTTATGAACACCCATCCTCACAGATGAGCGAGGTTAAATGTATTTTTCTGTCACTAAAATGGTGTAAAATGTGCCTCTTGACAACACGCAACAAGTCTTAAAGTAGCCTTTTACAATACTGAACCAAGTAGTAAAAGCAGTATACATGTTCGGAACACTAAAATTCATATTTAAAGTATGTCGACTGTAACGTGGCTGGAGTTGTTCCCTAAACTGCTCTGAGGTTTGAGGGAACATAGATCGGAAATACCTATCAAAACACCGTGTCTTAAAATGTTATTTTTAATATAAATGTATAGTATGAAACAGCGAATATATCCAGTCTCGTAATGACAACGTTCAGATTTGCTGTCATTCCGTTTCAGCTAACACTAGTTAGCTAATGCTAAACTCAGATATGACAAACACTTGCTTTTTTTAAAACATTTTTTTCCACTTATCCTCACTCAGTATGTAAACAAAGATGGAACACACTGCAACACCTCAGCGTCTAACTCGAATTTTCAGGTTGCATTGTCCCTAAAATACAATATTTGTGCTCTTACCTCGGTTCCGATGGAACCATCCACACGCAAAGTCGGACGATGTTCACCCCGGCTACTTCCGGGTCAAAAAACATAACAAACCACGCATTTCATAGTTAAAATACAGCTCAAAAATATGTATTGAATTTGTTTTTAAATATTATTTATTTCCTCCTTCCAAAATAGTTGTTTTCTTATTTATATATATAAAATCAAAGCGTGACCTCGGTTGCCGTGGTTACAGTTTGAGTCCGGAAGTTGTCCCGTGCTACAGAAACATGGCCATGCAAAGCTGGATTGAGATCTTAACATCGTCAAAGAAAACGGCTTTGATACACGATGGTAAGTCCAGCGGGAGAATGTTGTTTTTCTGAAATAAATCATTGTAATAGTAACTTCGCCTTACATTCGTTATTTTTATCTTTCTGACTCTTACAGGTGGCAAAGCTAGCCGGCACAACTCGAAGTTAATTTTGGACAAATACCTTAAAATTTGATTTTAATGTTGTTCAATGTTGTACCATTTCTCTTCCGCATTTATTCTGTATGTGATTCAGTGATTAGCTGTGACCAGTGTACAAGCTTATACACACAATATAGTATGATGATGATAGTATGATATGTATATATATATATATATGAATATATTGTCCTTATCTTACTTTCCTCAGGCAAAAGGAAAATCCACTATCTCTTGCCTGATGGAAGAGAAATGGCAGAAGAGTATGACTTGAACACAGATGTGCTCATTGGTAAGTATGTGTCACCCTGCAGTCATCTCTGAATTCAGTGCACAAGTTTATGTGTTTTGGTCACATTTGTGACATTGCAGTTCGGAGGTGGCGTCTTAAAAGCACATTTGGAGCCCCAGGCCAATGGCAGGTGGAAGTCGGGGAGCCATTCGCAAGCCCTGTTCCTTCTTCAGACGCAGAGGTTATCCAGGAGAACTGCTCCAATGTGTGTTTCCTTCTGTGTTCTTTGTGGTTTTGACTTGGAGCTGCAGCGCATACACTTCAATTCAGATTTTGCCTTGATTGGTTTAGGAGAGTATGTCCTTTTTCTGTTTCCCCAGCCTGTCTTCGTCCGAAAAGACACAAAGAGCAGTTTTCAGTGGAGAATACGCAACCTTCCTTACACTAAAGACGTTTTTTCTGTTTCGGTGGAGCCGTCCGAGAGATGTGTTGTCATCAAGACGTCAAACAAGAAGTAAACATTCTCCAGTTCAAGTGGCATTGGCTACTTTTGAATTCCTGTGTTGTTGCATGTAGTCCTTATGACCTCCCTATAGGTGGCACTCTTTACAACACATTTGTCTACAGCAACATGGTAAACCCCGTGTTCTTCCAGGTATTACAAGAAGTTCAGCGTTCCAGACTTAGATCGCGTACAGCTGCCGTTGGACAGCGCTGCATTGAGCTTCACCCATGCCAACAGCACGTTAATTGTCAGCGTAAGTCCTTTATTGCAAATTTCCTTTCGTAATATGAAGCAAGTATCACTGACCATGTGTCTGAGCATATGCTGAAGGGTGATTAATGGAAAACAACGTAATAAAAAAGAAACAAAAGAATTTCCCTCTACGGATACAAGTGGACACAAACCAGGGCAGACATATTTCCCCTCCAGAAGCAGCAGATCCCCTCACTGTCAAACCTTTGGACATTATATAATGAAGAATGACTCATGTGACCGAATCATTTCCACTCAACTCTTAGAGTCATGTTCATCTTTGTGATCTTTGTCCGATGGGTACCTGCACCGGTATCACCTGAAGACGGTCTGCTCTCCTGTGTCTCTTTACACAACTTTTATACAGTCCACAAGCATCAGCTGTGTGCAGCCGACCCCAGTTTCCAGCCGTTTTCACTGACATCTTTCCCAAAAATAAGAATTCAGATGCTGACTGTGGTCACTATTGCAACTGAAGCACAAGCCAGAGTATTTGACGGGATCCCACAATGACCCTCTCACAGAGATCTTTCCCTCTTCATCCAAAATCAGGATTAACTAGATCTGCTCGTCATTGATACGCATGTCACAGAGCATCATTTGCTGCTTAATATGGAAATACCGTCTGTGTGGAGGCCACTGAATTTTATTTGGACACAATTTTATTTATTTTCCCCCTTGAGTTTGTCATTCATCATTTTATAAATCCAAAATACTTTCACTTGTATCCTCTTCTGGTTTGATGTTTGCTTAATGAAGAATGTTTTTCAACTGTCACTCCCTGGCCGTCTCTTCTTTTAATTTAGTGTATTTTTCCAGCATCATTACAGGGAATGATGCGTAGGAGGACAACAACAAAGATGCTGAAGTAATTATTTTTTTTCTTCTCCTTCTTTTGCCCAGTACAAGAAACCCAAAGAGATCTTAACCCTTGAGCAGGAACTGCTAAAGGAGCTGAAGAAACTGAAGGGGGCCGCTGAAGGGGATGTTGACTGCAAAACTCAGTGAATTCTGAATTCGGTTGGAGCAACACAATAAATCTGATTCAACACAGAACCTAATATTCCAATCACGTCATTCCAGTGTCTTCATTGGATGTCGACTTTGAGAAGAACTTAGTGCCTTGTGTGCAGCTGACTGCTTTTCAGTGGTTCGCTGACGAGGTTCTTCTCTTAGTTTGACCTTTTATTTATGTATGAGACAGAAATATAAACTCAGCTGACTCTAATCTTGAATTTGTTCTCAGTATGATCTGTTAAAGTTGTTTTTTGCGCGTGTCAAAATCCTTTAACAACTTTAGTACAACATTTGTGGGGGGAATTTTAAAATATATCAGAAGCTGATGTTGACCTTTTCGTGCATGTTGTCTGTCTCACACCAAACCCAGTAGGCTGTGGTTTTAATGGGGTCATATAACCGACCCACCCTCCTTTCACTGATGTCCTTGTAAAACACTCAAAACACACAATGCCCCATCTCTGTCCGTTCCAGGGTCACTGTTACAAGCACATCCCATTTGTGTTAACTGAATACCTCCATGTTCCTTGCATGTAGCGGGCCACCCTGAAAGCCATTACTGAAATGCTGGAAAGTATAGTATGACAGTTACCTCTCCTCTCCAGACACACATTTCAAATAAATCATTCAATGCAGTAAAGCCACGGTCAGAAAAAAAATCAGAAAACGGCCGAAGACAAAATTAAAGCAGCCTATTCACATATCAATTTCAATTTTGTGATTCCCTGCATTAAACAAATAACTACGAATGACACTATTTTTCTTTGTCTTCTCTCTCAGATGGGATGAACAGAAACACACCATTACCTGCCTGTTGTGTTGTTTTGTAAATGAAACCATCCATACATGTACACAGTATGTCTGGTGAATACCATGGATCCATGCTGAAGTCGTACTTTTTAAAAAGAGAGCTGCGGCTGTCAAAACAAGTTTGCGCCGCAGCAAACAGCAGCTGACAAATTGGACATCCAGCTCCTGCATTGTGAGAGCAGCCAGGTCCTTCTGTTCGGGGTCTTCTTCTTCCCCTGTCATTTGGCCTCTGATGGTCATGCTCAACTGCTTCTGGGAAGAGGGCTTCTTTTCTGCCTCCCATTCACTCACGAATGCCTCTTCCCAGCCGTTCCCCCTCTTTCACTCGATGCCACATTTTGCCAGACAGGCCCTGATGCTTTTCTGCAGCCCCCTTACCCCTCCCTGTGTGACTGGCTTCTTTTTGATAACTGACCCCTCCTCGTGTTATTATTCGAACCCACTATTGTATAACATGCCCTTTTATATGAGGTTTCACAAAGGGCCCATTTGATCAGTGGGTTACGGTGTGCGATCGTGAGAAATGCAACTACATGGTGGTAACCTTTGTCTGGGCCAAAATGGTGGGCTGACCTCATCGCTTTTAATGCATAGCTCGAGCCATTCATGCCCAAGTCTCACTTGCTGAGCACATTGAATTCAGTAGCCTGTCACAGATATTGCCCCTCAGTTATCTGGGTCTCCGACTTGAAGGAGAAACAACAGTTTTGGGACCAAACCAACAATGTATGCTTTCTGTGCCGAAACCACACGAAAAAAAGCCGAGGAGCTACTGAATTGATTCTTTAGTGGTTTTAATATACACTCTACAATAAATATTTCCATCATTTGATGTATTTTACATTTTTACAGTAAAAATATATTCATATATGTAAAAAAAATCAGGTTAAAAGCTGCCCGCTAAAGGCGAGTTAGCATGTCAACTGAACTTAGACGTTTTAACCACAGATAGCTGCCGTGTCTAGCTTCATCGTACTTCTTTTAAACATTCTCTGCCGCTGAGCTAGCTAACTTCTAACCAAAGGTTCTCCATCCTCTCAACTGACTTGAGCTCACCAGTTCTTAATTTACCCCTGATTTAATGTGTGCCTAACTCTTCTGTATGAACTGGAAATAACTAGCAGATTAGATAGTCAATGTTTACACACAATCCAAACAGATACACAAAATGAGCCATTTGACTGTCAAAGGTAGGTTTGCTGGGAGCTTTTCCTTCCTCTTGTAGTGGTTCTTCTGTGGTGGTTTGTCCACAGTTGTCCCTAAGTGGTATCAGTCTTCAGTGGCGCCCCGTGCGCTGCTGATGGGAATGTTTAGTCCGCTTGCTGAGAGGCTGCACAGGTACAGGGAGAGGAAGAACATCAAACGGTCTTCTCTCACTCAGCAGGTGGCCCCTGGGTAGACGCTTCATGAAGTGGGCCTCCCTCTGGTGCTGCTTGGTCTTGGAGGCCTTCCTCGGACGGCCCTTGCGGGTAAAAGCCATGTACCACCCCTCATATTTTGCGTTCTGGAGGGCTGTGTAGTTATTTTCCAGAACAATCTCTGTGAAGATGCAGTCTTTGCCGCGTCCTTTCCGCTGGGAACGAAGAGTAGGGAGAAGCTGACTTTGGACTTTGGGACAACATCCAGAAAGTGTTAACGTCTACCATTTAATGCCTTTTACTGTGTTAAAACAACTCAAACACAAATTTGTTCTGTCTCTTTAGGCCTGTGACAAATGTGTTGCCATGACCCGTAAATGCAGAAGAACATTTACAAGAAAGAGGACTTTGTCATATGCCCCAAAAACGATAAATTCCAGCTTACCTTGCCGATCAGTTTGCCTCTCTTGTTCATACATATGTAGTATCCCGTCTTCACTCCTCTAATACGAACGCGACTCCCAAACGAGTCCGTCTCCACTTCCAGTTTAGCTGCACAAACGAGCACAATACAGATAATGAGACAGCACATCGCTGACACGGTGCAGGCAGGCAGAGATTTATATTACAGGGTGCGAGACAAACGGCCTTTCTTTCTGTGAATGGATTCTTAATGCACCGAGGAGACTGGGGTATATATCATCACACTCACAGGAATGACTAAATTGCTTTCGTATGATCCAGCGGCCACTTTTTCACAAGTCTACCGAACAAAACAGCATCGAATGACAGGGGTTTTGCACAGCGAGACTGTCGTCAAAGGTCTTTAGAGGCTGTGCCGTGATGCACTTCTGAGCGGGGATTAAAGGAAGGGAGAACCCTGTGGTCAGGGCCACAGCCACAGGCAGGTTACAAAAGTGACACCCACTTAATAAGTGCGCATGTGTGTGGTGGGGCTGTGGGAATGTTAGAAAGAGACAAAAGGAAAAAGGGACAAGGAGAGGAAAGGTTTTAGAGTGAAGTTGCCGCCTTCACCACTTCTTATAAATTGAGTCATACATTGAGTGGTAATCCAATGAAAATTCCTCGTAAAAATGAGCCTCCAAAAAGCAGCAGCAGGGACTGAAGGGTGGACGGACCATGGCGGAAAGATGGCGAGACACACCATGGTCCGCAGTTCTCCACCTTTGGTGTTGAAATCTTTCCTTACTACGAAAACAGAGAAAAGTTCTTCGAAGCAGGTGTCAATGACCACCAACACACTACACACATCATTCACTGTCATTAATATCTACACACATGAGCTGGTAGTTTAACTTTGATTTCACCTGGTTCAAGCGTCTTACCTCAGCCAAAAAAATCACATAAAAGTTTCAACACCTCAGCACACTATTCAACCCAAATACGAACCTAAACAACACGTATCTGATTGACGTTTAATGACAATAACAGGACAATAGCCTGACAGTTTCATCACCTGATGAATAAAGTTTACTGACACTGCTCCTCTGACGCCTGTTTATGCTCACTAAATCTGTCATTATTAGTTATGGAATGTTCGAATTATCGCGATATGTTCATGCTACATGTCAAATATTACATATTAGCTGAATAACACACACACACACACACACACACCGACGTGTTAATGGGCTGTAACATGGTTCAGAGAAAACCACAGAAAAGTTTGGAGCAGATCGAGTCAACATAGAGAGAAAACCCCATTTTCTGACATGACGTCCTCCGGTGTTCCTGTCTCCTACCGTGCGCCGCCCCGTCGTCCCCGTTGGCGTTGACCCTCTTATTGGACAGGACCTGGACGTGTTTTCCGCTGGTTCGGCTGTACAGCTGGTAGGTTCGGGTCAGCCGGCGGCTCATCCGGTCCGACAGCCGGCTCTGCTCCGTGACGTGGTGCTTGAAATTCGGGGGAGCCTGCGCCGAGTTCTGTCGGGTGGAGAACGTGGGTAAATAAATGATGAAATGACTTTCACTGTCAGACTTTAAAGTCCTCTTCAAGGAGGCTCCGTCCCTATTTATCATACTGAATGTATTCATGAAGAACTTACACATTTTTTAAAAATCAGCCCTGAGTTTCGTCTCTTGTTGGAGATGCTTTCACTGACCCTCGGGAATTATATTTCCTCTAATAGGTTGTTTTTCCTTTACCACCAGTGATCTTTCACCCCCTCGACGTCCCCCCACCCCTTGCAGCCGTTCTCTGTCCACATGTGTTTTAACCATTACTTAAGACTGGATCTTACCTCTTTTCAAGATGTTTGAATTGTTGCCAATAGCGCTCATAATAAAATGTTTTCATTGTTATTGCAGATCAGTGCAGATGTTCAAACTATGAGCCTCGCAGCACGGCACCTGAGTATTTGATTTACTTCATTAATTGTACAACAGTGATTCATTCAGGGTTTGTTGTTTTTTGTTTTGTTTCTTTCCCCTCTGCTGTGTTTGTTACCTGTGCGTAAAAGCAAAGCGCTGTGACCTGGAGCAACCTGTTTGGGGAAAAAAAATACTATCAATTTCAAAGGTGTAACCGGTGGCACGAATTCACTGATTTCTATCCCGCTGACACCTCTACTTACAGATAACCCAGCCTCGATGTTCTCAGCCTCATCTTGTAGTAGTTCAAATATTGATTCATGAATGATTCGGGGCTGGAAGCTTTCGGAAATAAAATTCCTCCTGCTGCGGATTTCAGCTCAGCTACGTCCCCTTTTTTTCTTACATATAGCGGACAATTAAGAGATCACTGCCCCGTGAAGTGCCCCGTCCAGGTACCGAGTCCAATGTCCATCTCAGTGAAAACAGTAAGTCCAGAGGTTTGAAGTCGATCAATCCCAAGTAAAAGTCCGGAGAAAAGTTGCTGTTAACACCCGACTTCCATCAAATCATCTAATTGACAGCAGCAGTCTCCCTCAAAGTTCTCAGGGAAACAGCAGTGGCGATGAATTCGGTTCTGACGCACGACTCCTTAAGACGCGGGACCGTCAGGACGCACACGGAGAGGCTGAAACTGAACAAATGAATCCACGAGTGCCAGTCACGTCCTGCTGGTGCCGTCAGGGTGCACGGGTAGTTGAAATGCCTGTGTCACCTTCTGCCTCCCTCTACATTTAAATACCTTAACTTTTGGGAAAGTCAGTCTCCTCTGCAGAGCAGGCGGAGCGTTCAGCCAACCTGAAACTGAACACTTGAATTCACGTCACATACGTCACAGAATTCATATCTAAATCTATGTTTAGAGGGAAAATATGAGCAGCGACAGTGAGAAGAAGATGAACACAGTAACTGACGGTGGAACTACGCTCTGATATCAGAGTGTCCTCCACAGTGTTTTGGAACCACACACATTATTCTAATTATTCTACTTTAAACATGCCATGATATAACTGTGTCTTCACAAACCCACTGTGCACTTTGTTTCCTATAAGAAGACATGTCCACATGGAAAAATTTCCTGGCATGTACTTAAGAAAATCTACAGTTACATTAACGTATTCCCCGACTGCAGGTTAGAGGTTGTTTGCTGGTCCCGCAGGACGGACCTTCATGTACTTTTTCATCCTACATATGTAAGCAATATGTATTCCATGTGAGCACATGACACAGAATGGTTTTCACATAACATCTAAAGCCTTTCGCCTCGGATACAAATGCTCTCCCGCTCACAGTCATACCTCCACAGCCTTTCACAGCCCTGGTTTGACTTTCAAACCTGTGTCCCTGCTCGGGTTGAGCTTCCCTCACAGCATGTTTCATACACTAAATCCTGCACTCATGTTGTAATTATTCTTTGTGAAAACCAAGCTGTGATGTTTCCCTAAAGGACTGCTGAAGCACGGGACGCTTTGAACTCTGCCTGTTAGGAACAAACCAAGAAGTTTGTCTTCTCGACTCAGATTCAGTTTTATCTCTTCAGTTCAGATCAGTTTTATTTATACAGCCCAACATGACAAATCACACGTGCAATCACGGGCTTGAAACTTCTGGAACTGGATAACAATATTTGCAGCCGCGCTCTTTGCAGCAAATCAGACTTGAAATCCCGGAGTAACTTTTGACTCCGTCTGTTAAAGTGCTTGATCGATTTTAAGATGCAGATGTCCTTTGAAATCCTTTGACTGTGACTTTAACCGTGTGAGGAGATACCGTATGTATGGAAACGAGAAACGTGCTATTCCACGACTCTCTCCCCTGAACACATCAGGAGAAGGTCTAGCACGAGAAAAAGGAAAGCACAAGTGAGTTCTGTCCTCAAAATCACCTTCCAACATCGGAATCCTCAGGACAGTTGAACACGTTTTCAGGAACCTTGATTTGCAGACTTTAAATCAGGACGAGAAGACTAGAAGCGCTAATCTGCAGTTTAGGTTTACAATCCTCAAATCTGATTATTGTCCTAACGAGCCGTAGGCCAAGACATTTTTGGACCCTCGCTCTCAGCAGTGCGGATTCACAGGCGCAGGCTGTGCTCTCCGAGTGAGAGCATGGGAAACTCTTGCACCTTTTACACATAGCAGCTGTACTCGACTTAAATCTAATATATACTTTTCATATGTAATAATGTGAGTTTAGTCTGTGTCCTAGCTGTAAATCAGTCATTTTGACCAGTGCAGGGGATTTAGAGGGTGAAAATGGACCGGCCTTATTAGTTCCAGCGGGACACTGCAACAAGTGATTTTGCCACCTGGAACAATTCAGCACTTTGTTCTTTCATATATGGACCCCGATGAAGAAATCACATTCCCAAATTACAAATCCACATGCTCAGCAATTAAATTAAACCTCTTTGCTCATCAGAAGTTTGTGAAGCTCCACAGTTCACTTGAAAGTCATGCAAATTGTTGTATCGCTGAAATCGTCTGTAAAAGTTTATAATTTGATCCAAGCTTCATTTTAAGACCCGGCAGCAGAAACAAAATGTTTTCTCATGAGTTTTTCCAGATATAACCTGTCAGATTGCAGCGTGGGCAGATTAAATTCATGCACAGCACTGAATATGCTATTTATTGCAATTAAATACTAAAGTTATGAAATTCACCATCATCTTTAAAGATGACAGTGCTGTTTCATTCATCCAAACAGGATGTCATTTAAACAACAGGACGTCTTCAATGCAGTGGGGCTGTAGTTCTCCTTAAGCATGTTAACAAATACAGCGGACCAGTGCCATAAGTATTGGTACAGTGTTGTACAGCTCTGATGTCAGACTGCTGGTTAAATTTGGTCAAACTATATACAACAGCTTCTGCTGAGACTATAGTGATAATGATTGATTTGAATAGTGTTTTAGATAAACAGCTGTCGGTTGCGTCACAGTTCTAATGAGATCATCTGAGATGATCTGACACGGCTCCAAGATTTTTTCTTTGGCCTTTCTGTCACGGTGATGCTGCTGTAGTCATTTGGTTCAGTCTATTAACAACTAATGGTATCAGCGACTTGGTACACAGAAAGCAATTATTGGATATGTGTGAGCAGAACTTTTTGGCAAGACAGGGCAGGGGTTATTTTTAGAAGAGCAGTGACTGAATGTCTGAAAAGGCCCCAGAGCAGACAACTATTCAGTGAGGGGTATTATTCTCCCGAGCTAATGTGAGACATAAAAATACACATTCTTGAATAAGGCAGAGCCAATGGAAAGGTTCGACATCATAGAGGCAGAGAGGGAGGGAACCCAGCCAGAGAAGAAGACAGACAGAGTAAAGTGGAAAAACAATGTGGGTATCAGTGTCCTCTGGTCGCAGCAGAATGAGAAGAGTGACGCTGTTGTTGTAATTATTATACACTCTGCACATGCATACACACCTACACACATGCATGCACACACGTGCGCCAATAATTCCCCTTTATCTGGTTTGAAAGTGTCGCACCTCACAATTACTACGTGACGGGTGACATGGAAGACTGACAGCACTGACTACACCAGTGGAAACTTTTTTTTATATTTTAATTTAAAAAAAAAATCACGAGTCATTTTGTAAAGAAAGAATGCCATCATGATGTAAATCACTTTTTATACATAAAGTCTGAAAACGAGACGAGTCAATAGAATAAAAAGAATCATGCAGCAGGATGTTGGTCCCATTTACAACACTCACAAACAGACTCCTAACGAATCATCAGTGATTCTTTATTTATACTAATATTCCTAAAATCAGATTGAGACCATTTACCATGACTGATGGTTTATCGGAAGATGAAAAACTAGTGATATATTTTAAGATGTTTTTGATAATGTCGAAAAGACGATACTGATTATCATTCAGTGACAAAGTCACCCCACGACAAGTTGATTCTTATAGATTCGGCCCGTTTCTGATCTGCCTCCTCCTTAAATTGGCTGTTGGAGTGATGGAAAGACGGCTTGAGAGGATTGTAATTGTCTTGCCATTAAAATGAGGTAATCCCGGGGTGTGGAGTGTGTCTGTCTACCTTTCACTCACAGCGAGCAGCTCAGTTAGTGATGATTTGGTAACCGTGTGTGTGCGTGTAAATGTGTGTGTATGCAGGGGTGTCTGCCAGCGGCTGAGAAAATTGTTACTGTGGGAAAATTTGGAAAATCAAGTCAAAGGTCTCGCCACCGAATGACGTGGGAAGTACTTACCCATGTTTGAGTCAAGCTGAGAGCCTGAATGACTTTTTAACTGGAAGAAACGAGTGTCTTGAAATGACCCCGGTGTGTAGAAGTGATTAAGGGAGCCCAGTTTCACCATAACCCAAATGTGTTTGCATAACGAGCTGGAGTGGTGTTCCTACAGTGGCATTAAAAAAAGCTCTGCTGAAGCTTTTAGCAACTGTCGCTTTGAACGCAGCAGCTCTGTCTGGATCCTTCTTTTACACTTGATTTAAAGGGACAGCGTGTGACATCTGAATATATAATAGGAATGAGTTTACATCTGTAAACTGTATGTGTGTTTATGTGTCTCAACACGAGACATCAATGTTGCGAACTGGCACTAAACAACTTCTTTCAATAAAAGTACATGTAGCCTTTTTTCTCTGGTTAGAATCATTGAGTGAATGAATGAATCCTGCCTTTTAATGCCGGGGTTATTAGCCATGGTGACTTGTTTTATGATGTCAATTTCTGTAATGTGTTTTATGTATCGAGCGTTGTATTTATTGAGCTTGTGATGTCCATTAACATCATGAGGTTCAGCCTCAGGAGCAGCGGCCTCTGTCTGTCGTCTGTGCTGCTGCTCTGAATGTCCTCCGTCGTCCATATCACAACCAGCCGTCAGTGACATGTTCATCTCATAAGTCAGGTCCTCTCACTCTTTAAGTCGAATGCTGTTTATATCCTACAATGCTGTATGCGTTTGTGGAGAACCCATGAAGAATGGTCTTTTGTATATGGGATTGACCTACCCACTTTGATATAAATCAGTCTTAATATCAGGAATGTGTTGATGATGAAAATGAAAATGATCCATAATTCCAATCAGATTTTAGATTTAGCTTTAAAATCATGAACATGTTTGGACAATGTAAGGATATTTCTGTGAAAATGTAGGAAAATATAAAGTTAAAATAAATACTTATCACAACTTGATTCGTCCAGGATGTTCTGGAAGGAAACAAAACGGTTCACACTTGGCCTGTGTATCGCTTACAATAGCAATAAATTATAAAATGGTAAGATTCAAGGTGAATTTACATTGGAAGCACTGCAGCTCCACCGGTGGTCGCAGCCGTTCAAGTCAGACACGCCGGTTGGAGTGTCTCTGGAGCGAGCGTCATGGCCGCCCCACTAAAGATAGGATCCGTTCTATTTCGGCACGCAGCCACGGCTGAGACGTGTCAATTTCCACCGGGCAGACTGCACAGACTGGAAGTTACACACAAGACAACACACCGAACCCGGCCAGTTTTCAAAATAAAACACCATAACCATCAATACATGCGTGTAAGAAAGTCACAGGTATGAAGGATTCCAACCCTTTCTATTATATTCAAACAACAAATCACTATTATACCATGAAGTATACCAAACCGTTGAATTGTATGTGGTTTGGTGCCATTTGGAGACAGGCTACACATTGAATATTAAAGCTAGGGTCAAGTTTTAGTTGTAATTGATTACAAAAAAAATGTAAAACAAACATTAGGTGTAAAAATGGTTAAACCAGGACAGGTTGCTATGTTAGTTGAGGTAAGTGTGGGTTTAAAAGTCTCCTTCGTGCCCACAAGCATTAATAATATCATCACCGTATCACAGAGACTCATAAATTACGTACTGTGCTTTTAAATATCTCCACAACAACTCAATCATTCTGTGAGTTTTTCCGGACTCATCTCCTGTTGTTCGAACAGACGCAGATGACAGTGATGAAGATGGAGAACCCCACAGTGGCATCCCCATCGACTCTCTGAGTTTGTGGATGTGTGTGCGCGTGTGTGGTGTGGACGTCTTGAAGTGAACTAGAAAGCTGCAAGGTTGTTGTTGGCTTTGTTGAAGCTTTCTTCCATCGGAGCAGCTCCGATGGTTCTTCCAGTGTTTCACCCATAACCCCCACCTGAATGGACACTGATTTACTGTCTTGTAAACACATAGGAAGTAGCATTGAAAACGCTTTACCAAAGTCAATAAAAGCAGACATCATTCCTGGTATCAGGGGGAGGAGGGAGGCCAGGTATCCATCTATCTGTTCTCCTGGTGTGTGTCAGCTGTGTCCTCTTTTCCTTCACTCGCTCCTCCTGCTCATGCTCTTTATCAATCACTTTTCAAGCCATCCTCTTTTTTTTCTCCCTCACCCTCCACATTGTGTGCACCCTCCTCTCTTCTTTCCTCCCTTTTTTATTTCATACGCCGGGCAGTGGACGGCCAGAGCAATGGCTTTAACAGACCTACCTGCAGGGCTGCTTAGGGCGGCTCTTTCATCTGAGCTCTGGAGAAAGAAGCCCTCAGCTCTGAAACAGCTGTGTGGACCTGGGAGTGAGAGGACCATGAAATACGCAGAGAAAAAAGGAAACTCAATGGTCCTTTTGGACTCATACCGCCCCATGTCTCCCTTGTCTTTTCTACCTACAACTTTGTCTGCACATGTAGACTTTCCTACTTTTTCCGAGTGTCTCTTGCCTTCTCGTTATCATATAAAATGTCACTTTATATCTATTATTTTAAGGATCACAGTTTTAGATGGATCATTGCTGAAGTATATGAAAATATGTTACAACACAAGTGACAGAAAAAATAGGTAGAAAATCATCACAGAAAAGAATTGCTTTGTTTTAACATATTTTGCTCTTGATTACTTGTATTTAAATACAAAATCAATGTCAATCATTTTTTTCAAAAGAAAAATAAAAAATACCTTGTATGGTGTTCGGGGCTGTGGGACCCATTTTCATAATTTTAATCAAAAGAAAAATTATCTGATGAATTTTCACACTTGCTGGCATGGGCCCATTTTCTGCGAAATTGTGTCCACCAGACCCACGAACACTGGTTGACATCGACAAGGGTTCAAATGATGTAACCTGTGATCTGCATTTTCTAGTCTCATATAACCAACTAGCACCAGCATCTTCTCAAGCCACATCTCTGATTCTCACCTGTGGCTTGGTGCCTCCAGGTCACCTGACACAACACGAACCTCTGCCAGCTTACCTTGACCTGTGGCCACTGGTAATATAGATGGAATTCAACCTTCATTCACATTACAGCCATCTTGTGGTTATTTGCTGTTGTCGTTCTCACTCAGTACTGCACATCATATTCTGTTCCCTAAGAGTCACATGGGGAAAGATGGAATGAGCTCAATGCTTATGTATGCATTTACATTTAAATTTAATTGTCTTCTAAAAGTTAAAAAAAATCTCTCTTGTGCCACTGACAAATCCTTCACAGCTCAACATCATGTTGCATCTTTCATATATGTAATACACATCATGTTTCATGGCTCCATAAATGAAAACAGATTTTTGATTTTTCCCATAAATCATATTACTTCTGCTGTAGGACCGACACAAGACTATTGGCTCTCGTGCACATAAGGTGGCTCGTAACCTAATCTAGCATTAACGTACTTCAGCCTCACCTTCTGAAAATAAGAAAGGGGAGTTGGAGTTTTTGGAGCTGGACGTAATGTCCCTCATGCATCATCACCAGCGGTCAACTCTGCAGTGAGATCACTGTCTTGGTTTTAAAATTCCTCACAGTTCTCCAAGAGGTGGGGTTTACTACAAAAAAGTGAGAATCTGTCCAGTTCCCATAGGTGCTTCTCAAATAACTTCTCTGTTTTATAATTGTTGCTCGGCTTTCTAATCCTGGTGTTGACCCTCCGCACACCCAACACTGTGTGTTTGACTTGGAGGCTGATGGACATTTGTGCCATTATTGCTTTAGAATGTGAAATATTTTCCCATTAATGTCATATGTGATGCAATGTGTTTTTACATGTCTACACTCTGGTATGATATTATGATATTATGATACTTTGGTCTGGATCCAGCTGCCTCTCACACATGCTGATACCCTGGTTCAGTGCAGACCCACCGTCATTTACATAGCGACTTGTAATCAAATTAAAGCTAATTAGAGAAGTAAAGATGTACAACCAAAAACACATTTTTCCCACCTAAACATGCAGCAGTAGTTCTCCCCTGGACATCACCCAGGAGGACGCTGGGGGGGGCAAACGACCCATCAGCTATGGATTTCTGGACCTTGGAGGTGATCCAGCAGCCTTGTGCTTCCAAGTCTGAAACCTAAAAAAAAACGATAAAAGCAGCTAAAGTTAGGTTAGCAGGGAGATCGGTGTCGGTGGACGGGATCAGAGGGAGCAGAAGCTCCGTCCGGGGCTTGAGGTTGACTGTCAGTGGATGATATGATCTGCAGCTTGCTGTGCCATTTTTTAAAATGTGGGAGACATCTGGGACATCCTCAGCTGGTAAACCAGGGGTTTGTACGCACACACATCTCACTCTGCAATGTCAGATTCCAGTAACAGGCACGGATGATCCTCGTTTTGTGATTATTGTGGAATCTCCGGGTGAAAGCGTCCATTGATGGACGTGGGTCCTGTGGTTGTGGTTGCGGAGGTGATTCAGCCTTCTGAATGTGTACTCTGTAATCTTAAACTGTCCAACTACTATATTAATTTTCAGTGGGTACGTAGCCTCTAGCACCAGTAGTTAAGTTGAAAAGCTGAAATTAAAGTTGAGTATTATTTACAAGCCTGTCCTGCGTGGTTAAAACATCAGCAAAAACCTCGGAGGAATCCGATCACACGTTTTCCATCCCTCTTTATGTCAGGTGTTTTAAAGGCCACCTAACACCCATAATAGTATCAAAGCACTTAGGAGTTCTGGTTAAGTATTCCAGCAGCACTGTTTCCTCCCACAGTATGGAGCCAACGTAAGATGTTTAAAAAAGTGACCTGTAAATCACCTGGCTCTTCTCTCCCTCCTCCCCCCCGACCCTTCTCTCCCCGGAGGATCTCTGCTGACTTCAGAACGTGAAGTGTAAAAGGATGGGATGAGATATATGAGTGGGAAGGTGGCTGCTGAAGATGAGGGGTTCACGAGGACACAGGAGAAGCTCCACTCGAGGGCGAGGAGGGAAAAGACAGCGAGCGGACACGGCTGGTGTTGACTGAGATTGTGTTTGTTTAGTCCCCATCAAAGGCCTAATTATTTTACCATGCTGTGCCTGAAGACAGACGATTCATAGACTGCTCCTATCAGCCAGCACAGAGACACACGCTGAAATCACTGATGTCCTGAAATGAAGCTGAACAAACAGGTTTATAAGTTTATACTTACAGATAAACCTTTACCTGATTAGACTGTAACAAGTCAAATAGAATGGAATCGAATGTCCGTTACTATTATTTCACAATGCAAATTTAGAACGACAATTGGAGAGCCTATCCTTTCCCAGTGCAAATGAAATAGTATAAGTATAAAAATCTTACAGATAAAAGTAAAAAAAGTGGGATTAAAACAAGGATAAATAATCTGCAATGATGTTACACCAGCACAGTTTGAAGGGGGAAGAATGGACATATAACATATATAACAGTAACAGTATACTGGATATGAAGGAGCTACACAAATAATTACACTGTATATTACATTATCAATACATACTGTCTGAACCCTTCATTTACTTTTAAGCTACCTTAACCCTCACCTTAATGATCACAGAGACATTACACCTTAACTCAAAGTGAAACAGGGAAAACCTCCTGTTGATTTTCACAACTTGATACAACGACACAAACATGTAAATCAGTCACATCTACATTCTGTAGAACTTAGATCGGTGGATCTGTAACGTTGCTGGAAAGCAGCAGGAGGACTGAACAAACAGTTCTTGTGACCAAATGATAGTGAACCTGTTCATGAGAGTATTATTTATTGCTTTATTGCTTTATTGCCTTCTTTTAGGATCCTCATTGACTTTTGGTCCAGCAAACACTAGAGAAAAACATCAACAAAACAATTTGGGGTGACAGTCATACATTCATTTTCATTATTAAATGGTACCCTCATTTTTCATCATTTTCCATCATTCAGGGAGGCAGATGCAGGTTCCAGAGGTCCAGAAATAGTGAATATGCAAGAAGAAGCGTTTTGAATTCTATGCTTTAATTTACAGGTTCTGAGTTCCGGGTTTTGGACCAGCTGAAGGGTTTTAACAGAGTTATTGGGACAACGTGATGAAAAGGAATAGCAGTAATCCAGCCTTGAAGTCACAAATGCTTACACCAGTTTTTCAGAGTACTCATGGGACAGGAAACGTCTGATTTTTGACAGAGCGCCGTCTTTGAAATCTGTTTTCCTTGGGTTTGTCACTGTGGGGCCGGAGGCCAAGGCGTGTCCATCTATAGACCATATATGGATTGTCAGTGTGTGGGGGGGCCAACTACGATTACATCAGTTTTATCTGAGTTTAACAACAGAACGTCCAGTGTCATCCAGGTCTTGACCTTGAGGGGGCCTGAACTGATTGCTTTCATTAGGTTTAATTGATAGATACTTCTGTGTGTCCTAACCCTACTCAGGTGGGATCCATGGGGTAATGTCACTTTACCACAGGTCAATCCACATGGGATATGAAATATCAGTAAAACTACTAAGTGGGAGGGGTGTGTGCCACACTGCTTACGGCAAAACACACAAAATGGTGTTGACACGAGGAAAAAAAAGGCTAGAAGGGACACGTCGAAATGGACAAGCAGGGAGGAAACCTTGTGTTTCATTTCGGTTTGAGGGGAACGCGGATTTCAGATGCGGTTCAAGGCCAATGGTTCACAACCACACAATTTAAGGAAGAAATGTATGAGGAGGGGATAAAGAACATTTGACAAAATGTAGAGGCAAATGCATTAATACAATTTATTTCATTTAAAGTTATTCAAATTCAACTTAAAACGTTCACATTCCAGATTCAAAGTACACTGAACAACTTATTTCAGAGCTCCAGTGATAGATTTGGTTTGGATTGTGACATTTTACGTGACCAAACGTGTGGGAGTGAAGAATACTTTTACATTGAAAATCCATCAGTGCTTTTCACTGCAGTCATTCGCCTGCCGAACGATGTGAACAAAGTCAGTCCTTTGTATAATTGTATAACAGGAACAGTGTCAGCGATCGTGTTCACTCCTTCCTGGCACACACACACGCGATCACTTTACATCGAATGGGAATGCCAGTCACTTGAGGAATTTACATTTGTTATTACTGTGGTCTAGACAGTGGAGGACAGATGTCACCAAGATGTAAAACTGGACCCAGTCCATAAAAGAACAAACCGTACAAGATGGTAAAGTTGATAAAAGACACCGTGAGCATATTAACAATGAAATTTGTCTTCAAAACAGCTGGAATCAGGTAAGAATATTTTTTTGTTCCACATCTTCCCTCGAAAGAAAACCATTCAGTGCCTGTATTTAAACCTGACATTCCCAACTGCTTCACCTGTGAGAGTTCCTGCGCTCTAGAGACCTGGTCCTATTCCACGAGCCGCCCGAGCTGCGAGAAGAAGAAAGTTAGTTTTCGTCAGGACATTTCACACTCCACAAGAACGGAATCAGAGCTGAACTCCTGGGGAGTCCTCGTAGGTTCCGCTCACTGCTGACGCCAAGGCCGCGGTCACTCTGGAAGCAGCTCCGCTGATCCGAGCCCAGTCTCAGAGACACGGGGGCATTCTGCATCAGTGTTCACAGAGCAGACCGCTCACACCGGAAGTTACACACAAACAGAGAATCTGTTCAGTATAAGTAGATTTCAACAGCTCTCAGACACCACCTACAAAAAAGTTCCACGTAGATGATGTGACGGGAAGCGAGACCTTCTGGGCTGTGAGAACAAAATGACATAATTCTGTTCTTGCAGCCATTGCAGCCTCGCACAGTATGAATAGACCTTAACCTTAACATTTGACTCAACAAGTCAGACGTTGTCCACATTGACAGTTTGACGTAGAGCATTCAGAAGTCAACGTGATTCTGTGACTTTGTTGTGAGACTCCTGACTTCAGCTGTCGTATTTCAACTAACTGTACTTGGATTCTGCACGTACCTTGTTCAAAAATGTTCAGAACTCACTATGTTCTCTTATTGTCCTGATTGTGAGACGTCACAAAACTTTCAATGATGTGAACTTTTAGGGAAAAAAGAAGGAGAAATTGTTTACACAGAAACACTTGTGACAACGCAACAGAAAAGATTTAGACAATCAAACAGGACGATTGCTCGTTTGTTTGTTTGTTTGTTTGTTTGTTTGTTTGTTTGTTTGTTCGTTGTCTCCCTCATGCTGGAGCCGATCCCAGCTGTCAGTGGGCGAACGGTGGGGAATGATGGGGAATGGTGGGGTGCAATCTGGACGACAAACCATTTCATCGCAGGGCTAAAGGCAGAAAACCGTTTACACTCACACCTGCGGGCATTTAGAGTGGCCAGTGACCCTTTGGAGGTGGGAGAGAACCACCAAACATAGCTAATACTGATGATTCCCCCAGCAGACAGTGTTTTAGATAGGGACTGTTTTTTCAGCGCCGCACCAGCGATTGAAAACTCCCCCAGCCCCCGACGGACCAGTCCGGCCCTCATACTGCAGTAAAATCCAACAGTTCTATCATGGAAACAGGAACTCTTTGTCATCCTATTTCATCTCCCGATCATCCCTCATCTCTCCCCCCCATCCATCACTCGCTTGCTTCCCCTCTTTTCTGTCAATTCAATTTATCGGACCCAACTTTCGATCTCTGTCTGCCCAGCCCTCCTTTCTCCATGTATCTGTCTGTAACACTCCCTGTTGTAACCCCCCCCCCTATCTACTCCTCCTTTTCTTCCCTTTTCCCTCTGTAGTTTGCAACCTGTGGAACCAATTAGACTTAGCGGGGGCCTCGTGCCCCTATCGTGTGGTCTGTTTAACCTGCCGCTCCAAAGCGACCTCGCCTCATACGCCGACCACCACCTTTCCTCGCTCAGTGGGTGGGTTTGTGACGGTGGGGGTGGGGGTTAAATGTAACTGCAGGACCCCGGGGACCACCAAGTCTCTTTTGAACCCCCGTCCTCAGTTGAAACATGAGGCAGAGGTGCTGGGGACCGGACTGGTACAGATACGACGAGGAATAAGTGAGAAATGGTCTGTATCTCTGATGAGTCATAATGACTGTGGTCCATCCTCTTCAAGGGTGATCAAAGTCTGCTTTCAGCACCAGAACTTCTCCTTTCACCTTCCTTTCACCCTCACTCCAACTGCCAGGAATGCTTTTAACAATTCACTGTCAGACTCAGCAACATGGGACGCTGGGAGCCGGTCGCATTCCAGAGGGGAGCGTTTTTTTTTTTTTTGCCACTCTTAACGTGTCAATCAGTGACACTATCTTCTTGTCACCCCTACCCTCTGCGGCCCCCGTTTCCCCCAAAGACACACAAACACACATATACTAAATCGGTGAGCTAGCAGCCCTGTGTTGCCGCGTGTCGCACAAGGACGCCGTTGTCGATGTGTTCAGCTCCTAAGAATGTGGAGGGTGTAGGACACACAAACACCGTTTTCCCACCGAAGACTCTCCCACCTCCAACATCTGTGACGCGGGTCACTGACAAGCACCTTTCCTCAGGAGTAGCACCTCTTCTTTTAACAAGGAGTCACTGAAAAAAGAAGTTTCCAGACTCCTGACAGTATCTCTGCTGCTTACTTTTAGCAGATCTCTCACAGGTGTGGACCCAAACTCTTTCACATCCTTTTTTTTATCAGGAAGGGGTAAATTCTTAATTTTCCAGATTAATCCTCCTTTTCTGCAACTTGAGCTGACG
>CAAKHB010002603.1:0-13571 GCA_901007665.1 Aeoliscus strigatus
TGAGACACTATTAGCGTCCGCACCTTTTTCATTGATATAAGTGTATTTCAGGGGGGTGTTTGAGAAGTGCTGGGTCCTTGAATTGATTGATCATCTCCTCCATTAGATTGATTCTGTGAAGTTTTATGGTAATATGTGAAACCTCTTAAAAATCTGTAGAGCTACTTGGTTCACCACCCCAGAAACAGTGTCTGCTGTACTTGCTTCAAGCTCAGTGGTGGGTTGATAAATCAGAGTATCATCCAGCTGACTTTCCACTGGTTGTCCAAGGAAGGGGCCAAATGTTATATAAGACGTGTCTGATGCAGCATCATCATAAATAATGATTAAATCCTGTGACAGAATTGCAATGGCTTGGTCATGTTCTTCATGTGCTTCTCTCTGTGGGGCATCATCCATGTTAAAATCAGACTCTCCAACATATTCTTCACGGCCCTCATCAGTCAGGCTCTTGGTGCACAAGTGAAACGTCAACACTCCCATTTTTAACACAGAGTACAGTTCACCAACGGTCATGTCATCACTGAATACAGCCTCCTCCTGATAGTCCAGAATGTCATGGCTGAATTCCTCAAAGCGTCCAAATTTATTTTTTCCGTTGGGGAAGACAAGGTCTTCAGCATATTGTAGTATATCCATTTTTTTTGCTGTCTTTTGCTTCATCAAGGGTCCTTGTTCCCCCTCCTCTACATTTTCTTATTTGTTTGCCATCATGGATCCAACCCAACTCAACTTTTCTCGTTGGTTTTGGAACCCGTTTCTTGTTGTTTGAAATCATTTTTTTCCTTGTTGTAGCAGCATCATCAGAACTGTCAACTGTCATTATTATTGATGCCCATCTTTCTCCTTAATTTTTCAAGAAGTGACTGCTTCTTTGATTCTTTGGCGCTTGCCCCCTGATTGACCAAACAGAAGTGTCTTGCTGCTATTCGATCACCATATGCTGGGATGTAGGTTGCTAGATTGTCATCATTCATGAAGCCAATGACGGAAGCATCGATCTGTAAAAACAGACAAAATAGTTAAGAAAATCAGAATGGATGTGCCTGTGCCAAAGTTGATTCCCCAGAGTAAACTAATGTTTTCTCACTAACATAGTTCAGTTGATTCCTGAAGTTGTATCACCGATACCTGTGTAATTACACTTTGGAGATTTGACCAGCTACAATAAAACTCCTTTAGATATAAATGAGGTTCTAGATTGCTCTCTTTGCCATGGCTGTGGGGCAACAGTTGTGTTTCTACGACGTTTCATGAGTGACTGAATATATTTCTAATTTAGCAGTCTTGAACACGCTGGCTAGTTAGCTAACTAAGCTACATAGCCAGCGTGTTCACACAGACGTGGAAAAAGCAGGAAGGACGCTACGTAACGAACACACTTACCCGTTCCCCTTCCATGCGTGAGAGGCATTCTTCTGGCACACCACGATTCCGCGGGAATCTAAGCAGAGGGGTATCCGGGGCTGTAGCCATAATGCTGTCCGTTCAATCCGTGAGAGTCTTAGGTGGCGGCAGGATGCTCCCACTGTGCGGAAGTCCGTATCTCAGAGTTCTATGATAGTAACTTGGAATTCTGTGATACGTATCGGAATTCTGTGATACGTATCTCGTTACTGATCGTCTTTCATTTTTCTGAGGTGGCAGCAGGATGCTTCCGTAATAAATAACCAGTCGGGATGTTCTAATAACCTGTGTGAAATTATCCTTCTGAATGTGAGTTTTCATTTTTCTGAGGTGGCAGCAGGAGCTTCCGTAATAAATAACCAGTCGGGATGTTCTAATAACCTGTGTGAAATTATCCTTCTGAATGTGAGTTAAATGTTATTGTTAAATGTTATGTTAGCAGTGTTGTGATATTGCATATTTTTTCTGTAACATTGATAAAATATCCAGGAAAACACAAAAACTAGATTAATGTAGGACAGTTACTGGTCTTTTTGCACATTTGTTGGTGCAGGCTGTTTTTTTTTTTTGTTGGATTTGAAGTGAGCTGCCGGAGTTTCCAATAGGTTCCGTTTCTTTGTTCCCCTTCCTCATCATCACCGGATTTTCATCGTCCCCTACACCTTCAGTCAATTCCCCTTTTTCCCCATCCATCTCATCTAGCCACCTTCCTTCCCTCTTCTACTGGAAGCCAGGACGGACAACTGCACACAGTAGACATTGTGATTCACAATCTCTTATCTGGGTACTTTGGTTTGTTGTTTTTTTCAAATTTGTGTTAGTTTGTTATTTTTGTTGGTTCCCAACTACATTGTAACAATATCATGGGAATTGTATTGTTGTAATTAGCTGGAACACATTCAATACAGCCATTGGGGTTGAACCGTACTGCATTGGTGTGGGTCATTACGGGAAGGTGAGAGTTCAAGGGATTATTGCACACATGCCTGTCTCCTCCTTGGTACTTAGATGTACCTGCAGGGTTAGTAGAGACACCCAGTGGGTCATATTTGCAATATTAATAAACTTAATAAACTAAAAAAATAAATCAATCCATTCCATTTTTGGAATGTAAAATAAATATTCAACATTTCTTTGTGAAAATCTGGTGAAAAATGCTCAAGTCCTTTGCATTATTTGTTTATTTCTTGTTCCCGTTGAGCAAACACATGAAAACGTTGGTGTGACCTGATGCAGATGTTTGTTTTTGTGGATGCAGACCAACTATAATCCCTTACGGTAACGGCCCATGTCACTGGAAGGAGAAGGGTTTTATTTCATATCATAGGGGGGCTAATAATTTGGACACCGACACGCCCAGAGAAGAGTTAGTTCATTTGATGGTTAGATGGGTGTGAAAATGACAACTCCACTATGTGCTGTGCGCCATGTGTTTGATCCATCTAAACGGGTCCGAAGGGTGGGAGGAGCTAAAGTAAACACCGACACAAGGTGGTTTCGATTGCTGTTTGTGTGCCTGTCTCCTGTTAGAACCAAGACATAGACATACCTGAGTAGTGGACACACACCAGCTGCAGAGGTATATGTGGAGCACAACACCTTTGCGTACCTCTCTCCAGACGTTCATCATGTCCTGTTGTAGTTGTCATGAAGTCACATGGGGGGGTTTCTTAGTTGTCCTGACTAAAGTGCCAAGGGTCCTTGATGATTTTTCTTTTCTTCCACTGCTGGCAGGTTTGCAGCTGTTCCATAATATCTACACTTCCTTATAATGCCCCTAATGTTGTCTCCTGATTTTAATTGATAATTCCTCATCTTATTTTGGGGTGGGGGGGTGGGGTATTTCTAATTGCAACTTTTTATGAAGTAGAACTATTGATTTCTCTGATAATCAACCACTTCATGAATTCAGTCACACAAAACAGCTGTTTCCAACCCAGGAATTTCCATTCAATATTTTATGATTGTATTAATACTATTTCTCCTGTTGGTGTAGTAAGAAAGATAGTCCAAGGGTTACAAAAGGATCTGAACCTTGGAAAATGCATACATTAAAAAAAAAACAACAACAACTGTGGAATTGATGAATGTTGAATATTAATATCTAATATTATTCACCCAAAACCGGATATGTCACATGTCATAATTCCTATGGTTTTACTTGGACAAAGAGTTTGTATAGTCTCAAAGAAATCCTCATTCTGCCAAGAGACGTGTAATAACTTCATATTTCTGAGTGTCTTTGTATCTTGTCAAGTGTGTAAAACACTGGAATTTTCTTTCAAAGCACCTTCCAATTTTCAAGTTGTCATTTGCTTTCTCATCAATTTCAAGAGATGGAGTCAGGGATGGTGCCAGGCATCTAGGTGAAAATGGCACACAAAATAATGTTCTGGTATTTTCTACCGGGCTCGTGACTGACAGGGAGATGTAGAACCGTCCTGTGAAAGTGAAAAGGGGAAAAGTTATCAGCCGATGTTTCCACGTTGGCTGTTGCCGTGTCCAGCAGGTGGCAGTGTTGTCTTATTTAACCTTCACCTGTTGTTTTCACGAACTGGCCAACGTGAAAAGAGAACACCGTCAGTGATTAAAATCATGCTGTGGAGTGTACCTGTTCACAAATGAATCTCCTTCGTCTCCTTGACCTCTCGACACACAAATTCTAACTTTCCAATGTGTCTCGCTCGCTTCAACTACCATCACAGGTGAAATGTGTCTCTTCTAAAAGTGAGGAGGAAGCAATGAGCTGAACGGATGTCAAGTCCAGTCCAATTTCTCCTAACACCAACAGCTCTCTCAGCCAACCGACTCTTCTCCAGAAACCAACATTCACAGCAGCTCTTAGAGACATGAGGTAAACAAAAACTTTTAAAGGCACAGAGACCTCTGCAAATCCAAGGCTGCACGTGGAAGGTTTTCTGCCTCGACCAGTTGGGGTGAAACCAAGAGAACAACAGGGACTTGTGGACAGGGAGAGACGGGAGGGAGCAGGAGGACAAACGTATTAGATGATACAGAGGAGTCATTATTATTGTCCTTATCATGTAGGAGGCAGAGTTGCAGACGTGACGAGGGCACAGCAGGTCAGCAGGCTGAACCCAGAGGATGAACAGGAGTTTCACTGGAGCCCCCCCTCTATGGAGCTGGGCCCCCGGGCTCGGAGTCTGTAATTACTGTACGTTGGTCCAGTGACCGACTGTTAGTTCAGATGTAGAGGAATGTTTTCCAACCATGTTTGAAATTAGAACAGAAACACATGTAGAAACAGAGTTAAAACATTATGTTTAAACAAATTGCATGTATGTGGCGAAACAAATGTGCATCTACAAGACAGAAATAAAAACCTACAAGTTTAGACAGGAACTTACACTGACATGTTATGTCATATTTGTGTCGTTTGTTGCAGTTTTCTGTCGTTCTTCCTTCAATGTAAGACGTCAAGTGTCTATATGCCGATCGTAGTGTGAGTACACTTTTACAAGTACTTTTACAATTTTCGGTGAAAACGAAGACGTAAGCGACAGCCGGACTGGAAACAATGCAAAGAACATAGCAGCTGTCAGGGAGGGAGCAGAATGTTCTGTGCTCCACCTAGAGATCATTTGGATTGGATGACCTCCACGTTGTCATTTACAAGTAAACAGAGAACTAGTAGAGACCTGAAATGTGTCTTCTGTCTTTGTCACATTGTTGAAAATTATCTGATTGGTCAGTGGAGGATGTTCAACAGCTGCAGTGCCATGTGGTCGATGACACCGATTTGGTGAACGCTCCTCAGAATGTCTTGAATTTCAGCTGTGCATTTTCACTGTGTAAACCTGTGTAAACCTCAGAAACCATGGGACAGCACACGGGCTAGTCTGGGGGGTCAGTTCCCAGAGGGGAGAGCAGACTAAACTAGCTTCTTTGAGACAGCTGTTTTTAAGGATGTAAAGGGTTAAAAACGTTTGTCTTTATTTTTTGTCAGGTGAAAACAAATAACAGCCCTGTTTTTTAATTTGTTCACTTCGTAAATAGAAGTGTGGTTTTTTGGAACACACTGGCCGGGTTTCATTTCACCAACGTCAAGGCTTGTTAGCAGACTGCTGGGATAGTGTCCAGACTGAAAGGAATCATTGGTTCATGAGGTCCACAAGATCCGTCACTTCCTGTCGCTATTTTTGAACCCGTACGTACGTTGCGAACGTGCACAGAGGCCTTCTGTGTAATATGATGCTCTTTCATCTGCATGAGGTTGGTTATGGAGGCTGTATTTCAGTCCAGGGTGTAAATTACTAACTCTCAACCTAACCATTCCATAATAAGGAATTGTGACCACAAAACATAGTTTAGTTAATAAATCTGTCTGAATATAGATTTACTGTGTTTTCACAAGCTAAAAAGAGTCATGAAAGAAGAACAGGATGACTGCAGATGTTAAATAAACCTTTGTCAATTCGCCTGGAAATCTATTGAAACTGAGACCAAACTTCAGTTAGAACACAGACACTTCCCTGTACACAAACATCACAATGTTGCTTCTCCAACTGATCACAAAGAACAGGGCCACAATGACTTGATTTGGCAAATTTTCACATGATTTCAATGTTTCCAGACATCACAGATGTGATCACCTGCTACGTTTTTCTTTTCAGAGAAAAGATTTCAGCACAGATGTAGAGTTGTGTGTCATCTGCATATGTATGTAGAGTAAAGCAGCACTGAGCTGGTGCCAGTTTTCTGCTAATATGTATTGTCCTCACACTCCAGTCACTCAGTCAGGTCTGTGTAGCCTCAATGTGTAGTTAGTTATCTGGAGTCGTGGGTCAGTCTGTAGAATCTAGGAGGGACGTAAAAAAGATGGGCTTGGACAGGGTTCTGAGTCAATCAGTAAACATGCAGCAATAATTGGCCCTCGGGTTCATAGAACATCCATATATTCATCACTCTGGGAGGATTGGAAACCTGCCTCCATCCCAAGTGAGGAACCACAAAGCGGCTTCAAAGCTCTAAAGAACGTCTGTGTAATCCCTCAGTGTGATGCTGGAATGTTATTCAGGGACAAAATATAAAAGAAAACCTCCTCAGAAAGTCACGCAGGCACATGAAAGACAAGTACCCTCATACAAATACACAATTCAGACAACCTACACACACACACACCCAAACACATTTTAAAAAGTTTGCTCACATGCAAAGGAAAACATCTGAAGCCTGAAAAATAAATTAAACATACTCTTTTCTGCATTCTTGGGCACAGACTCATAAAAGAGGATGAGTTTGCTGTCTTGTGTCACTGACCACAAGGCCCCCAATGCCCTCTGACCTTTGGTATGGGTTCACCCCTATGAAAGGTGAATTGACACAGAGAGAGGGGGTTTACAAGACAACCCATCCAGAGCTCATCCTACAGCAGATGAAGGTCATGCGGTTTGGAACCTCGTAAACACATGGAATGGTGACGACCCACAGAGATCTGTGTCTCAACCCCGTTGATAAAACCGAGAGGATTCTGCAAAAATATGACACATGGGACGCATGGGATGTAAGCACAGAGGGGGGGCATCATCAGAGCATTTTCATTTCGCTGCTACATGGGGAAACGGTGAGTCTGTGTGTTATCAGCCGTCATGGCCGTTTGCAACACGCAGTTAGGAAAGCAGTCGTATTCCACCGTGGAAGAAACAGCACAAGCCATGTCTCAGGTGTCCCCCAGAGGCAACTAATGACAAACCATCATCCATCCCAGACACCAGACATGTTCACCAAACCACCACGGACTCCAGTCATCCACAGTCATCCACCATCCAAACTCAGAAAACACAAGGCGTGACAAGAATAGTTCGACCCTTGACCTGCAGATGTGTGAAACGTGTGTAAAACATGTCAGGATGCCAGGAAAGATGAAAATGTCAGTTGTAGGAGTGACGCAGAATCATTTTTCTACTGTCTCTGCATGTGGGTGGTGTGTGTGCACAGAGCTAAAACCAACATATTCATATATTTTATTCACATAAAATAATAACTCATCGAATGTCAGACACTGATGTGCTGACTGAAACATATTCTGTTTTAATGACAACAAAGAAGTCCAAGGTGTCTTGTCAAAACAAATTAGCTGATGCTGCATTTTTTTCAAGGTTTTTCTTCGAGGAATTGACTGAATGTTGTAAACACATGCGTCAGCCCACTTCCTTTGGTTTCTGAGGCTGTTGTTGTAAATCCTCTGTCTGAGTGCTGGATTTGACTCATATGTTGAACGACTTTAACAGCTGCTGGAAAGAACACATGAAACTGTGGCTCCTCAGTAAGAGTGACAGAATACAAATTCAATTTGAAGTAAAAATGGGGGGTGGGGGGACTGTGGATTAGCTCATGTAGACATTTTAATGAGTCACAAGAGTTTCAGTTCCAGCGTTTTGGAGAATCCAAATGTATATTCAGGTTAGATAATACGAAAAAACCTGATAGTGTAACGTGGGGTGGATTGGACCCAAACGCAACACAGAGTTCAGGGTAATATGTTTATTAGGAAGGCGAACCGGGACAGGGAGGAGAGACGGATATCTGAAGGCAACCACAACAAAATCCTCTTCGGTACTTCAATGATGAACGCAAAACAGTCTCAACTAAATCTTCTTCAGTAATTCTAAAACGGTGAACAAAAAACAGTCTCAACAAAGTCTTCTTCAGTAATTCTAAAACTAACAAAAAACAGTCTCAAAGAGATCCTCTTCCACAAAATGCTCAGAAGCAACAAGCAGACGTTACCAATAGGGCAACACAGGAGGTTGGGATTGAGTCAGGCAGAGTCGGGGACTGCAGACAGGTGTAGGCGGTTGAGACTGACTGGAATGAGATTGGCTGGGAGCGGCGAGAGGTGATGCATTCAGGAGCAATGCGAGAAAACAGTGACAGCAGACAACCATGACCATGAACCCCCCCTCAAGGGACGGCTCCTGACTTCTCCAGGGAGGCCGACCCGTCCGTGTTGCACACGAAGGGAGGGGACTCCCCTTGGGAGTTACAAGTCCCCATCCGCTCCCGTCCCCTGGCTGTCCAGAGGGCCTGCGTCCTCCTCAGCATCCTGCAGGGTGGGGGAGAAGGGGTGGGACCGTAGAGAATGGAGGCCAGCAGGGGACAAGGGGCAGGGCTGGTCGGGGTGGTCGTGGTGAAAGTCGGAGATGAGCTGCGGGTCAGTGATATAACTGGATGGTACCCAGGACCTCACTTCCGGGCCATATCCCTCCCAGTCCACCAGGTATTGCACGCCACGCCCCCGGCGGCGAGAGCAAAGGAGGCCCCGGACTGCGTAGACTGGGCCACCTTCAACCATGCGAGGCAGAGGGGGAGGAGGTGTCTTGGGAACCAAGGGGCTCTCGAGGGCAGGTTTGATCCTCGAGACGTGGAACGTCGGGTGAATGCACATTGACGGGGGGAGCTTGAGTCTCACCGTAACCGGGTTGATTATCCTCTGGATGGGAAATGGTCCAATGCACCTGGGGGCCAACTTATTGCATTCCAATCGGAGAGGTAGATCCTTCGTTGATAACCAGACTTTCTGTCCCACCTGATATTGGGGGATATGGGGACCGAGAGACTTGGCACAGCGATTGACGGCTTGTTGGAGGGACTTGCGGGCTTGCGACCAGGTGTGCTGGCAGCGCCGGATGAGGGTTTGCACCGAGGGTAAGAAAGCTCCTTCTCAAGGGCAGAGAACAGAGGAGGTTGGTATCCATAAGCGTACTGAATGGGAGAGAGGACCGTGGCTGAGCTGACGAGGGTGTTGTGAGCATACTCCACCCAAACCAGCTGCCGGGACCAGGATGAGGGACTGGAGGACACGAGGCAACGAAGGGAAGTCTCTATGTCCTGGTTCTTCCGCTCACTCTGGCCCCCAGCACTCCGCAGAACTCCCGCCAGAATATGGAGGTGAACTGGGGACCTCGATCGGAGACCACTTCCACGGGGATGCCGTGAAGACGGAGTACATGCAGGAGGAGAAGTTCCGCGGTCTCCTTAGCGGACGGGAGTTTATGGAGTGGGACGAAATGCGCCATTTTGCTGAACCTGTGGACAATGGTGAGAATGGTTGTGTTGCCTGCAGAGGGAGACCAGTGACAAAGTCAAGTGAAATGTCAGACCAAGGGCGATGTGGTACAGGAAGAGGGTGGAGGTGACCTGCAGGGGCCAGGTGAGGTGACTTGTGTTGGTTGCAGGTGGGGTATGCCTTGACAAACTCCCGTACGTCCTTCTCCAAGGTGGGCCACCAGAACCGCCGTTGTAGAAACTCCTTAGTCCGGTTTATTCCAGGATGACAGGTGAGTCTGGAGGAGTGTGACCACTGGAGCACTTCCGACCTTAGCACGGCTGGGACAAAGAGCTGGTCCGGTGGGCACGTACTAGGTCCGGGCTGGTCAAGGGAAGCCGCCTTTACCCTCTCTTCAATGTCCCAAGAGACAACCAACCAGACAGAAGGGATGCGGAGTCCCTGGGTGAACTGTCCTTAGCGAACTGGCGAGACAGGGCATCGGGCTTAACGTTGTGGGAACCGGGGCGATAGGACAGGGGGAAGTTGAACCGGGTGAAAAAGAGGGACCAGCGTGCTTGACGGGAGTTCAGGCGTTTGGCTGTGCGGATGTATTCCAAGTTTTTGTGATCCGTCCACACCTGAAATGGGACCCTCGTGCCCTCGCCAGTGCCGCCACTCCTCCAAGGCCAACTTTACAGCTAGCAACTCTCGGTTCCCAATGTCGTAGTTCTGTTCGGTGGGTGACAAACGGCGGGAGAAGAACGCACATGGGTGGAGTTTCTGGTCCTCAGTGGAGTGCTGCGACAGCACGGCCCCCACGCCAATATTGGAGGCATCCACCTCCACGACGAACTGCCGTTCAAGGTCGGGCAACTGGAGAATGGGAGCAGTTGTGAAGCGAGACTTCAGAGTCTCAAAGGCCTGGTTGACCGGAGGAGTCCAGAAGAACACGACCTTGGGGGAGGTCAGGGCTGTGAGGGGCGTGGCAAGGGTGCTATAGCCCCGAATGAACCGCCGGTAAAAGTTTGCAAACCCCAGGAATCGTTGAAACTGTTTCCTGTTTTCAGGGGTGCACCAGGCAGAAACAGCAGAGACCATGGCGGGGTCCATTTGTAGGCTCCCCCGAGCAACAATGTAGCCCAGGAAGGACACCGAGGACTGATGAAACTCGCATTTCTCCGCCTTGAGGAAAAGCGAGTTCTCCAGGAGGACAGCTCTGACCTGGCAAGTGTGTTCCTCTGGGGAAGGGGATGAGGATATCGTCCAGGTAGACAAACACTGAGTGGTTCAACATATCTCGAAGTACGTTGTTAACTAGAGCCTGAAAAACTGCCGGGGCATTACCAGGTGTTCATAGTGGCCAGTGGGGGAATGCGTTCGTACCAGGTGATAGGCATTGCGCAAGTCCAGTTTGGTGAACACACTCGCCCCCTGGAGCAGTTCGAAATATCGTTGAGGCCTCGGTAGTCGATACAGGGTCTAAGGGACTTGTCCTTCTTCTCGACGAAGAAGAAGCCTGCACCAGCCGGGGATGAGGACGGCTGAATGATTACGGCCGCCAGGGAGTCCTTGATATAACTGTCCATAGCCTCCCTCTCCGGGCCGGAAAGAGAGTGAAGGCGTCCCTTGGGCGGGGAGGTGCCCGGAAGGAGGTCGATGGTGCAGTCATAGGGTCGGTGAGGCGGGAAAGAAGTGGCCCTTGCCTTGCTGAACACCTCCCCTAGGTCATGGTACTCGGGCGGAACCGTCAAGAGGTCAGGCGGGTTGGGCGGGGGGCAAGAGTGACCGGACGCAGTAACTTGGGCGAGGCAGACCTGCTGACACGAGGGACCCCATCCCCGAATAACTCCAGCCGACCAATCGATATGCAGGTTGTTGTGACGAAGCCAGGGGAACCCCAGGATCAGAGGGATGCGGGGAGAGGGCAGAACATGGAACTGGGTGACCCCATGATGATCTCCGGACATGCGTAAGTTCACGGGCACAGTTTGGTATGAGAACATCCCAAACAGGTGACCATCTAGAGCCCGGGCCGGCACGGGTCTGGGCAGAGGGAGCAGCTCGATCCCCAACTGGTCGGCTAACTCCTCGTCGCTTATGTTGGCATCAGCGCCAGAATCTATTAGGGAGGATATGGTTTGGGTGACCTCAGGGAGAATAATCTTAACGGGAAAGAGAGACCGTTTGAGGAGGTCAGTTGAGGAGAAGACGGGCTCACCAGTATCTCCTCCTTTACTGATGAGCCCTCCCTTTTACTGGACATTGGGGAACGAAATGGCCTGGTCGGCCACAGTACAGTACAGAGAGCCCTTCGGCGCCGCTCTCGTTCCTCCATATTTAATGTTCAGATAAGGTGACAAAGGGACCGATTATAAGATTCTATACTTAGACCAAAGATTGTGCTAACGACATGTATACAAAGAATACATACCTGTTTTCTGTCAGAGGAGGATGAGCGGCTGCCACCGAGACCTGCAAGTTTTCACAGGTCGGTCCCGTAATGGTTCAGAGACTCCAGGATGGTGTCAGTTCATCCCAAGATCGTATGTATGTATGTATCGTATGAATGTATGTTTGTGAGGTGATGTTACTGGACAATAACACCACCAGCCAATGAATAGTACAATTATTGTTGTTTTGCAAAAACGACGCAGGTAACTCCAGAGTAGAGGAGAGTCCGACATGTAGCAGGTACCACTCAACGTCCCACGAGGTCAGCCCCCCATGTATCATACTTAACTCTCCATCCACATTTTTGTCCTCATAGATCTCCATTACCTTTACACACACCCACTCATTCAGTATGTGTGTCCAAGTACTTCATCGATGATGACTCAGCACCAAAGGCTGTTATTTGGACAGGAAGCAAAAGAGTGAGTGGAAGTTGTTGATGACGTCACATCACTCTACTCACAAGTTTTAGGACATTAATTGTTACTTTAGCTGATTGAACCATCCATGTGAAACAAGTTAGATGTTGTTGAAGACAGTGAGGGTGTGGAGTCCAGAGCCAGAGTCCACCGTTGAAGGATTGGATTTCTTTTTAATGATTGGTCTGTCTGGTCTCAGTGATCATCGTCTGCTGCTCCGTGACACTTGTACTCAACTGTTGTTTCCCCTCTCAGTGGAGCTCGGGGAAAATTTCCACCTCAGTGAACAAACAGTAGTTTGTAACATGATCAAGAAAACACAAGACAACAAAGTGATTAATAAAGTGTTTCTTGAAGATCTAGAATCTAGATGAACCATTTTCATCCATCACACAGAAACTTCTAGAGTCAGCTGACCTCACGGATGTGACTGCAGTGGTGAAGCGGGGGTTTTCCGACAGCGATGGCCACACAAATATGAAGCGGAGTCTCTGGCTGCCATCGTACACGCCGCAGTGATGCTGCTGTTATCGTACGACGAGACAAGCCTCCCACAGAAACCCACCCCAGCGGTCTCCTCTGCTGCGGTGGCTGATGACCCACTGGTACATTTTACAGCCTTGTTGTGGTCGTATAAATGACGAGTGGTGCCTCGGGTGTGTCCTTGTCAAAAGCTTATTGTATTTATTTTTACAGGGTTTTTTTAGGTAATCATGCTGACCGCCAACCCTAACCTGAACCCTCTTTTTATAAAGAACACCCCCACAGGTTGTGGTTCTACATTAGGAGACGGATCCTCTGGATCATAGTACTGTTCTTGCTCGTATTATTTACTTATTTCACTCTTGATGGGGTCACAGTGGGTCCCTGGCGTCTGGTACCTACATATACATCTGAATAGAGAATAATTCACACATTCAAGTTAGAAGCTGACATAAATGTGCATTTCATCACAACTGAGCCATCATCTCCTCAGTTCATGTCCTGTTCTTACACGCCGTGGTAGAGACATGACCCCCCAGCATCTTCTCGTACGACTCTATTTCTGTCATGTTTTCAGTCCATTTTTTTGATCTGGTCAGGATGTACCTGTAGATGTTTCGGGATGCAACAACCCTGGGACACCATGGTGGACGCGGTGGTCGAGGGGGGGCGTCCGACTGAAGAAGGAGGCCTTCCAGGCCAGAGGCGACCTCGGCTGTGGTGGAGGCAAAGCAGCAGTTTTAGGAGAAGTTCGCCATTCTGGAAGACTGTTCGGCACCTCAGGCTGGGAAAGGGGTGGG
>CAAKHB010002604.1:2511-29324 GCA_901007665.1 Aeoliscus strigatus
TATGTTCCAAAGCACACATTATTGATTACAACTTGCAAGCTGCTAGCTAGAGGTTGGGGTTGGTGATGTGCCACCGTCCCACCATACACATACACACACACACACACACATACACACACCCTGGAGGAAATCTGACAGCCGATGTGTTGTTTTGTGAGCTCGATGTGTAGGTTTTCTTGTGATGAAGGTTGATGCAGTTGAGTTTTACTGAGAGTGGTAATGAAGCTTCTGTATGAAGGAAATGAGCAGAAACAAATTCCAATCTTCCTTGACAATGAATGTTCTGCTGAATTTTCCTCCCCGCTTTTATTTTGAAGGGCTCATCTCTCCTCATCAATTTCTGTCCAATCGCGCGCCTCCTGCTGTGATGACCAGCCCCACACCACCTGTGCTGCCCTTGTGTGTGTGTTTGAAAGTTGCAGCAAACATGGCGTCTGTTCATTCAACAACGGTGGTTTGGAAGGCAACAGGGAGGTGTTACCCACAATGCAACAGCTCTGTGAGTGAGTGGAGAAAAAACATGGTGGACCAAACAGGAGAAAAGCCTTCGGCGTCCCCTGCCTCACTGACTGGACCACGAATCATACCCGGTTAGTTTGCTGTTTTCTGCTCACCTGGTTTTCAAACACACATCTGATGCAAAGCGTCATCTCATCTGCTTCGTGTTCCTGATCCCACCACGTGTCCAAGTTCTGTTGGAAAGGTGTCTTTTCTCCCTGCTCTACCAGATTTGGCTTGGTTCTTTAATGAAGACTATATCATAGACATAAATCGCTTAAGATGGGACTTTCCGAAAAGTCCAATAGTCCCATTGTTCAAGAATTAAAAAAAAAAAAAAAAAAATGTTGGAAGCTGATTTCCACTGAAAAAAAAATATAATAATTTGAGTTTGAATTATTCATAGTCCTTTTTCAAATTTTCTACATTTTAAAAAAAAGCTACAATAGAAGCATAAAGCTGAAATATCTCTCTGCATTTTCCCATTGGGCTGGAACAGCAGGGGCACGTACCGGTTTCTGGGTCCACGGAGAAGTACGGCTGGCCCTCCAGGATGCTGTACACCACCCTGGCGCTGTTCCCGTACGTGGCGTCGTCGGCGTCTGTGGCTGTCACCTGGATCACAGAGGTACCTGGGGAGAGGGGGGGTCGAGTCACACCGACGATTTGGATCAATCCTCTGAAACCTGCCAGCTGAATAATTGGTTAAGCTGATGCACTTTGGGATGAGGTGTCCGATCCTCTTCTAATAACGCTGGCGCAGAATGGGTCTGATCATGTCTGTCCCTTTGCATTACCCAAACCAATCTTTATTACTCGGCCACTTATACGCTCCTACATGATTGATTTTCGTGGGTAATCAATCGGTCCTAATGTATTTTTCTAAGTATGTCTCTCTAAAGCACACGCGCTGCACCATCGCTGGCTTTTTACGAAACCCCAAGAAGCCTGTTAGCGTCTCCATAGATCTGAAGTGTCTCAGAAGCCAAATATCTGATCGCGGGCGAACGACTGTGATCCAGTTTCTCTTCCAGAGCGGCTGAAGCCTTATTTTAGGAGAACAAAGGGGAACGGTTAGCCAAGTGCTACCTCCCAAATGGCGCCTCGCAGGGCCAAGTGTTGCCTCATTACATGCAGAAGAAAATTAATTGAGTAGAAATATTTAATGGCAAAGTGGTATAAATATAGAATTGTGCAATATAGTGAGATAACGACCCCATGAAACTTCTCTAATTTGATGTCAGCGGAGATGTGGGGAAGGGTGAGGAGCAGAGGATCCCTCTTTTGAAACGGGTGTCATTTGTATGGTCGAAGGACCGAAAAGCTGAGAGAGAGAGAGAGAGAGAGAGATAGACGCGAGCGTCGCGGCTGACAGGATCCCTGCGCAGGTTCACCGAAGCCTGATGGCTAATACCTTTAACTAGGGAATTAGCCTCAGAGGACTTTCTGACATGACGACGTTTTACAACATGTCACTGATGCACATCACCCATCTGCGCGCTGACTTTAAGCTTGTCGGAGAAAAGACTTTTCTGACTAACAAGTGAAGAATAATCAGTTTTTGTACAGGGGGAGTAAGCTAATGGTGTGTGTGTGTGTGTGTGTGTGTTTGTGTTGTGTGGGGGGAGGGGGTGTCCAACTAAGAGGCCATAATAAAACCGTTTGTCACATGTATCGGCAGTGTCTTGGCGCAGTCACTCGTGAACACATGCTCTGCCAAGCGGTGACATCACACCTCGCTTGTTGCTATGGGCACCCGTGCTGCCCTTAGATAAGTGCCGGCGTCTCTCTCGGGGTTGCTGAACCGAGTGACAACTCTGTCACATGTCTGGGCAGCAAGACCGATGTCCCTAAGCCCCCGAAGCACCACAGCGGCAGACCACAGAGTTCACACTGTGTTTTCATGCAACTATCGATTAGCAGCCTTCTTTTTCTTTACATTGTTTATCTATATTCATGAGGACAGTACGCTTTTAGTTAGCACCATCGCTGAAACCGGCACGACAGGAGCCGGCGCTGCAGTCATCCACTGCGATGGCACAGCTGACAATGCAGCTAATTAAATTAAATGCTGTTTCTAATAAGACACAATGCTGCATTTAAAAGATTATCTGCTCCCCGCGCAGCCGAGCGTCAGACCCCGTTGAATGCGCCGTCATAAAACAGCCCCTCGATTGATAAAGTCCCATTGATCTGGTAAGACTAGCATTCTGTCTCCATCCTATTAGAATCGTAAGCCTTTTAATCAGGTTGCCCACACAGACACACCTCCATGTGTGTAAACACTTAATTAATGTCTGTTTTATGATCAATAAATCGGGTCGGACGGACTGAAAGCAATTATCTGTGCCTTTTGTACGGGATTAGAAATATTCTCTCCTCGTCATTGACGCCGTTGGCAATGTTTATCTCTTTGTTTTTCTTTATCCTTGTCATCTGTTTGGTCGCTCACATCTCCGTACGAGGCAGAATTTATGGTACGAGGGCCCCAGCAGGCTGAGTTGTTGAGATAAATGAATGTGATGGTATTTAAAATGGAAGTATAAATTCTGGGATTTTATTTTTTTCTATTTTGCAACAATATACTCAATTAGCTGCATCATGATCTGTGACAATGATCAATTAGCCGGTCTGAGTGAGTGAAAGTTTCTTCTTTCGGCTTCTGAAATGTTCTGGTGTCTTTAATATTGAGTTTTGTGCTTCAATGCTGCGTTCAATGGAATCCGGGAAATGGAAGACACGTCTGCTGGACGGAACAGAAAAACAAATCATCAGTTTCTATGGCGATGTCTTATCTTATTGTAAATAAAATGAAATGTGTGTGTTATTTAGACTCAATATCCTTGCAATACAGCTATGGCTATAAAATCCTGTTTTCTCTAAATATTGTATCGCAAACTGAAACGTCACATCCGGCGGTGAATTCCATGGCGGTAGACGGGAAAATATTTTCAACTTTGAACGGCGTGGCCGTCTGCTGTTGCCACCAATGTTTTTTTTTTTTGTTTTTTTTCTCTTTGCCAGCCGTCCTCCTATCGTCCACTACAAATGACATCCGGTTTGACGAAATTGCTCGACTGACGGTGTCGACTGCTCTTGACGGTTGTGTGTTTGTGGTGGAGGCGGTGGTAGTAACAGCAAGTGACCTCGTCGCACACAAACTGCGCTGACGTCACGGCAACGACATATATTGACGGACAGCGAACCCGGAGTCAGCCAGGCTCCTCTCCGCCGGCCGTCCCTCAGCCGAGGTCACAAAAGGCCGAGTTGTCATAAGAGGCAAGAAGTGTTGAGAGCCGTGTCGACGTTTTCCTCACACGTGTTGAATCCGTTAACTGTCAGTGTGGCTCCGTGGCCGGCTGACAGTCTTGCCGAGCCGTCTCTCACCATGACGACGCAGCTGATGCCGGCCACACGTTCAAAACTTTGACTCGACAAACGGTGTCAAGTTCCGGACGCGTGACTCACCGATGTCCGACATCTCAGGGACTCTGGCCATGTACGGGTCCTTGGTGAACTTGGGCTCGTTGTCGTTGATGTCGTGGATCTTGATGATGAACTCCGACTCCCCCTCCAGCGCCTCGTTGGTGAAGCGGTTGACGGCTTTGGCGTGGAGGATGTAGTAGGCCTTCTCCTCCCTGTCGAGCCTCTTGGTGGCGTGGATGTCCCCTGACTTCTCGTCTATCTTGAAGAGCGTCCCTGCTCCTTCTCCGGTCAGGACGTACCTCGTGCTTCCGTCGCCTCGATCTGAATCGGAGTGAAGCTGCAGAGGAACAACTTGTGAGTGTTGCTCTTTTTTTTCCCCCCTCCACTTCATTCATTCATTCTTTCAACCCACATCAAACCTTAGATACACGTCACTGTCAACATGTGACTGAATTCACATTTGTTTGCTTCTAACTTGTGTGAGTTACTCTAAAGTTATATATATAGAATATATGTTCCTTACTTTCCCCTATTTTTTTTAAAAATTGCTTTACTCTCGTGGCAGAGGTTTGGTGATGGAGGGGAGGCTCGTTTGTTTCATGCTCGTGACCGTCGACGTCTGTGTCGTGCTGCCTATAAAGGGACAACAGGGACATTCACTCTGTTTGATTCAGCAAGTGTTAACCAGCGCTTTCTGCTGGACCGTCTCCTTGTTCCTGCGTGCAGGAAAATCTGCAGTGAATGGCAACTTCATCTGCATAAAGTCCAAGGGGGAAAAAAAAAAAAAAAAGAAACATCACAGCGCTGCCTACCCCGTTTGATTGACAGGCGCTGAGGAGAGCGCTGCATAAGAAATCATCCCAGCAAAGAGCACTTTGTACCAAAGATGTCAACAGAATCCGATTTCAAAGCCGAATCAGTTTTCCACTTACGTATCTCTGATGCTCTGAGCATGTATCAGTGATCTGACCAATCTGGGCCTTGGCGCGGAAACAATGACAGCTTTGATAACCGCGTCTGCTCTTATTTAACACATTCAGACGACTGTTTTAGTAAACTGTCAGCACGCCCCGTTCATATAAATCGGTGGCTTCGACCTCCAGTGTGTGTGTGTGTGTGTGTGTGTGTGTGTGTGTGTGTGACGAGAAGGAAGAGCCCGTGCCAGCGCTCGCTGGAATCCGTACGTGCAGGTTGTCCTCGTGCCGATCGCTGCAGGGCCAGTGTGGCATTTTCACCGAGCTGTAAAACACGACGCCAGCGGCTCCGAGTCTGGAAAGTACCAGCAGATTGCGTGCGAGTCCGCGCGTCGGCCAGTCGCCGTTGGACGAGCAGCACGGCGAACGCGCCAGAGGACCACCACTTGGTGATTCTCTTTTTTTTTTTTTTACTTACTCTCTATCTCCTGTTTTTTTTTTTTTTCTTCTGCATGAACAGCAGCTTAGCATGCTCTGACATTTTAATTCCACCCCCAAATCCTCCCCCAACATATTTATCTCTGAGAACTCATCAAAAGCTTGTCCAGTCATTTCCCCTCCCACTGCTTCCCCGCCTACACACACACACACACACGTTTTAATAGCCAAGGACATGGTAATAATTGCAGAGGGAGGTGAAGGGCAAAAGGAGGGTACGTGTTTGCAGACACGTCAAACTGAAAGCGATTCCTCGCTACAGTCTGTGATGACACCTCAGAGCGACGTAAACCTGATTTGTTCTGAATTTGTCTTTGAGCGCCACTACAGTCCGTACAAGTCTTCTTGGCTCTGTCGGTGGACAGACGTAGTGTGTGTGTGTGTGTGGGGGGGGGGGGGCGGTGGTATTGTGTGTTGCAGCTGGGTCACATGGGAGCGCATTGGAAAGTCTCCTCTCTCATCACATATTAAAAAGCTTCGCTCTCGTCCCAGGTGCTCCAGAGCTTTACTAATTCATACTGTTTTATCAGGGCAAAGCTGGCACATGTGCGATGAGCAGCTTTGTGGATTAGCATCTTTAACACTGTTTTGTTCGCCTTGCTGGAATACTGGTGGAGACGACTGCTTTCGTTCCGTTCTCTGTCTGCCTCAGCCAGCCATCCGAACGTGCAGGAGAATTTTTACCATCCGTGGATTAGGATCTAGCGCTGATTCATTCAGCCACTTGAATTCTGGTCAAAACAACTCTAGTTTTTTTTTTTTTTTTTTTCTTCTTTTTGTTCTCTCTGTCTAACCGAGCCAGGAGAATAACCTGCTGAATTTTTGTTTTCTGATCTGCTTTACAGTTTGTGCCTCCAAACAGAGACTCAGTTGGCTGAAAACAATGCACTTCAACATTATTATCTTTCCCCTGCTGTCACAGCCCCCACGTCCTTTCTCTGTGATTGCCTATCAAGCAGCCCATCTCTGCCTGCACGACCATTCAGTTAATAACTGTCGAGTTGGTGTGACATATGCCGTGTCGGCTGTCATTTCTATGGAAACGGACAGATCTTGTGGTTCTCCAGGAGTTCCACCTCTCTCCCCTGAAGGATATTACGAGTCGGCGCCGCGTATCGAACACCCGCACCTGCTGCAGTGACCCCGTCCCTCCCAGTTACCCACCTTGGCGGTGAGAAGAATTTACTGCTGCCCTTCTACTCAAATTAAGAGGGGGGAAAAAAAACTGTGCCGGAAATCAATGTGGCAGCCCTGCGTGCATTCACAATGGCCCTTTGATCAATTTATATCGAAAATACAATTAAGCCGTCGCAGAGGGAGAAAAGTAAGCCACATGTGCATTCAGATTGGTCACCAAGAAGCACCGGAACGTCAATAGCTAGCCTTTTCTCCTGTGCCCTCCGACAGGACACGGCCATGAAAAACAAACCACACACAGAGGGCGACGCAGAGTCTTTGGGACATGTGGATGTTTTAAAACGTGTAACGTGTTTAATAAAAACATGACTCAGTTGGATGTTTTGTGATGTGTTTAAAGCTGCGGCTAAAATGCAGATTAGCATAGCGTAGCCTAGCCTAGCATAGCATCGATTTTATTTCTGTTCAAATCTTAAACAAATAATCATTTTGATTAACCACTAATAATTACATTATTTCATCAGTGACCTTTGGTCATTACTACATTGCTCGTTGTTATTTCAAGAGTAGTCATTACTGCAAATAATGCCGTACGTGTGTACTCAGTAGTCATTGCTGTATGAGTGCGGCATGTTTGAATAATTGTTTTTTTCCCACCGCAGACGAGTGTATTTATGTCTTTGCCTTTGTGCTTCATCTTGGAGTCTGAAGTGGGAATTGAAGTGGTACTCATCAGACATCTGCACACAACAACTTGCAAGTGATCTGTCTCTGTTTGGGAAATTAATCCACTTCAAGTGCAGCAAATGTTAGCGCAGACTCTATGTGGTTGCCATTTGCGCTTCAGTTGAGTTAGGCCAAAAAGATGGCTCTGGAAACAGGCTGCTTGGGGCAATTAGCCAGTTAGCCTTTAAGGCCTTGTGTCCTGGCCTGTCGAGAACTGGCTGCCTCTCTGTGTAGCCAGATGGTAGCCTCAGACTGTGCACAAAAATAGCCGATCAAATGTCTGTTGAAGTGTAAACTGGAGCTATGTGGTCAGAGCTGCTGCGACCTAAAGGTGATATGACAGTGTACATGCATTCCTCGCGTGAATATCGACTCAAATGCCTGTTTTGTTTTCTGCGTCAGTGGGGGATTCTTCCTTTGCTGCAATGACCGGAACATACAAGGCCATGTATGTTGTTTTTCGAAGAATATTTCATTACTACGCACGACGGTTATTCACGCTGGAATAGAAAATGAACGTGTAAGTTATGATTAATGTACATTTTATAGAAACGGGGGGAGAAAAACAAAAAACAAAAAAAAAAACAACCAATCAAGTTGTCTTTGTAAGTGTAGAAAAGATACTTGTCAATCTCTGTATTATAATTATCTATTAATGTTATCTGTATAACACAATTTAAAGCAAAACGTACCTCCGCTGCACCGCTCTATGATCGCTCAAAACATGGGAATGTGAATCATCTTCTTATTATCTAATCGTTTCACTTCCTGGTTCATGCTGAGAGCGTTAGCATTTCCTGCCAATAACCACCAACCAGGTGATATGTTGCCCATGCTGGTTTGGAAGTACAAATGATGCCTTTAAGCTATAGTACATGTTGGTAGAATGTTAAATAGTGTGAAATTTTATGTTGTGGTGGGAAGCACAGCCGTGGTTTTTCCCCATTTAGGTTATTTCTATATTATTCAATATATACATGAGTAAATACATAATACCTGTAAAGTAATCGCGTATTTCTAAACCTATGAAAAATGTCAATTTATTAAAAATGAGATTGCAGGTCACAATGTGAATTTAACAGCAACATGTGACTAAAACATTTAGTTTTAAAACGCACAGACCTGATGCCAAAAATCTAATGAAATGAGGCGTGCTGTTCATCTTGGAAGTGCAAAGGCCATCTGACCTCTGCTCATGTAAAATTCTGGCTTCAACAGTGTCTTGGCCCTGGTTTGCGTACAAATTAGCCAACTCAATACTCTGACACATCTAAATCAATTCAGCCTGACGAAACTGTTCTGAAGCAGTCGGAAGGTGATAGCGTGGAAACAATTGCAAGATGGTGTGGTGATGTCGGTGTATCTCGCTCAGACATCGCTCTTGCAACGTTGTCAGACAGATGTTTGCCCTGTTCCATCTCCCCATGACCTCATCACACCTTCACCTCCGCCGCTCGCGCCATGAAGGACCGGCGCGTAATTGTACCCGCTCGCTTCCGACCGCACACGCAGGAGCTTATCGTCTCATCAACAAACACTGCCAATGTGTGTTCCAGGTCGCTGTTGGAGTCCACAGCGGTTGCCATGGCGCAGGTACAGGCCTGTACCATATTGCAAACTCCTTCTCCCTCTGCCAAGATGAGCAGCTGGTAATGGGGGAGCATGAACAGGGACCAACCCCACCCCCACCCCCACCCCACAGAACACACAAATCCCACACCTTAGCAGTCCACAGCCATAAGAAATTCAAGTCTTTCCCTTAGGTTGCTGCAGAGGCTAAGTCAGACAGGGAAGCGTATAATGTCTATGTTCATCTGCCTTTTTTTTTTTTTTCCTCTCTCCTCCCTTCTGATTTCAGCCAGTTGCTGCAGGCTAGTGTTAGGAGCCGCGTGTGATTGCACGCGCGGCTGTTGAGTTTGTTCATCGACAAAGACGACGTTGAGAAGACTACCCACTAGGCCCAGAACCACTGGGGCCTATCAGGGGCTGTAAATACTTTATGAGATATGATAGTGGAGCACAAACACTCCTCATCCACAGGCCATTAACCGTTTTCAGTGGATTTGTGCCCTTTGGTAAAGTTGGAAATAATGAAATAAACAAACATTCTCGTCCCCCAGTGACAGCCTGGGCCCTCCGAGGCCTGTATGCAGCTCGCCTGCTAATGAGAAGCAGAGTACAATTCCCCTCCTGCAGGAAAGGGGGGAAAAAAAAAAAAAAATATTGGCCAATATAGCAAGATTAGCAAGATTAGCGGCCAACCAGCTCCCCAAACAAGCCACTGCCAGAGTCTCCTTTCCCCTCGCTCCATCGCTCCTCTTCACGCCTTCCTGTTCCAAATGCTTTTGTAACGTTTGTTGAGGAAATTTCATTTGTTAGTATTTCACAAGTCACACAGCCTTTTGTAAGAGGACAAAAAAAAAATGGAACCATAGGGGAAGATGGAGTTTACCAAATAACAGGAGTAACAGGAGATGTTGGAACAGGAGTGCGGTTTCATAATTCTGTCTTTTACTGAGTGTCAAGAGCAGCTCCCTTGTTTATAATAACCTGCTATTGTGATATTTCTCATTCCTTTTTTTTCTGCAGGAACAAAAGTTGGCTTGTCCCATGCTGTTCTCTCCGGGTTGCCATGTCAGTTGCAATGACAAAACCTTCCCTCCTGTATTTACTGCAGGTTTTTTTTGTTTTGTTTTAGTCTGTTTTGTTTTATGTGTGTTGCAAAATGCAGCTTCCACCTGAGGATGCACACGCAGATGGTTGCTATCCCTGTTGAGTCTTTTACAAACTCCCTCGGGGGCTTAATCCGTCACATGTAATTTTACCTAACAATTAAACAGTAATTGCAGCCAGATAAAGATCTAACATACTGCGACCTGGCGAGTAGAAACACAATGAGCAAACGCACCCAGCTGCATGAACTTACATACACAATGTGCGTATGTAGTCACGGTGAAGTGTGTCACTCGAAGGTTGATGCCTTAATGGCGTGTTCAGGAGGACGGGCTCTTAAGCCACAGCCTTTGGCTCTCTAAGTGTATGCCACAGCAGATAATCCATTCTTCTTTTGCTGTTAGTCCTTTCGCAAGCTAAAAGGACGAGCGGTACATCAGTCAGCGCTCTCCTCAAGACAAAGTGGTTTGATCAAGCTCTGTACTTACTTTTGATCTTCCTTTTTTTTTTTTTTTTTTTAATGTTCTTTTCTACTTTTTTGTTCTTTCTCGTATTTGTTCGCCTCATAACACGGCCAGTGTTGTAATCCTTTTAGACCGGGGCTGAAAGTCAACCCTCACTCGGTTAGGACGTATGTTGCAGAATCTCATTTGGTTGAATGACTCGATCCTCTGTGGACGCACGATAGGAATGCAAAGCACTAGTCCCATTCAGCTCCGCGCACAAAACAGTCTTTCTTCCTCCTCAGCCGTCCTGACCTTGCCACGACGCTTCACAATCTCCTCAATTACAGTAGGTCGGAAGAGGAGAATGATATTTGGACTTCCGCTTTGCTGCATGTAAAGCGTGCTTTCTTTGGCCCATCTACTTGTACGTCCCCCAATCTTCTCAGCCTGTGTATTTATATTTATATACATATATATATGTATTTTTTTTTTCAAGACAAAAAAACCATAGCCTCGTGGAACGTCATATCTGACTGAAGGGCGAATCGCCCGCTTTAGCATTTCGTGATGTGAGTGGAATGGATGTTGTACAAGCAGCTGGAGTTGACAGAACAAAATATATTGGACAGCCAACAGCAAACAAAGCCTGAGGGAGGCAGGATGGATGGAACTCAGATATATGAGCATTAGCCAGTTGGAGGATCATGTCATGTCGACGAGCAGATAAGATGATTCGTGTGTCCTGGATACATCCGTACACAGGATGTAATTTGCTTTGATAACTCATCGAGGGGAGATTCTTTTCCCTCGTGTGGCGAGTGTGAAGATGACTTTGTTATGTGAATTCCATTATTCTGTGAAATGGCCCACATGTAGCTTTGGGTCCCTTATGTGCTTTGAAATCTTCCGATGGAAATGTAGCATGGATTTGTGCAATCATTTTTTGTTTTTTGTCCTTCAGTGAAAAACAGTGTAAAAAAAAAAAAAAAAATGCGTTGACAGTTGCAATCGTTGGACCTGAGACAATCCCAGACCAGGAAAGAGCAGAAACAGTGTGTGTTTTCATTATCTCGCTTTGGTATCAGACCTTAATCCTGACTTACTGAGTACGTGGGCTGTGTCTCCCCGAAGCATATTATTTTGTTCCATTAATGATCCAGGACTTAGGTGGTGTCGGATTATTTTCTTTTTAAAGAATAAACCGATTCTCTGCCGCGCTTGCAAATGATCTCGTTTTGCGACACCAGCTTTAAGCACAACAGTTTGAAAGCAGCTGAAATTACAACATGAACATCCTTGTCGATCCTTAACCAGCCAGCCGGGAAAAGACAAGATATCTTCTGAACCTCCAGAAACAAAACAGAGGTTTGAGGAGCACCTGAGAGGACACAGTTTAAGACTGGCTGACAAAGCATCCTAATTTGATGCATTGAGGCTGACATGTTTTTCACTTTGGGCTCTGCTGATATTTCAATAAAGAAAGGGTTTGACAAAGATGAACTGCTCGGATGTCGATGCTGCTGTAGACATGTGTGTACTGCTCATGTTACATACGGGTCGTAAAATTCCATCTGATAAAGGAACAATAGTGAAAGTTTGTGTTTGAAACTACCTTTCCGACATACTGAAGGTCTGTCCCGGTGTACTCTTCCAACAAAAAGAACTGGTTCCACATCCAACCTCGTTTGGAGCGCCTCAGCGGCACTCCATTGGCATCCTGTCCCGTTAGGCCCGTGGAGGCCCTGTGCCCCACTGTAGTCCTTCGCGGGGCTCTTAAACCCATTCCCGGAGCGCTGAGATGGGCCGTGACCCACAGCACCACCAACAGGTAGACTTTTCTTCTCTCCATGGCCGCGCCAACAAAGCCTTCTCTTCTCTTCCTCCCTCAGTGGTCTTTGTCCGGCGGTCTTTGGTCAGAGCGCTGGGTCAGTCCTCATGCTGTAAACTACTGAAGCAGGGGAGGAAACTCCTCAGTTTCACATGGATTGGACCTGGAGTGAGTACACAGAAACGAAAACAGTCAACACTTTGTTCCAGCACAAGCTCTTTCTTTCATAACCTGGATGGTAGGTCCTTGCGAGAGAACCTTCTATCTAGTTCCTCCCTTTAAATGGAGCACTGATGAGGTTTTTAGACTTTGCTTTGGCCCCATAATGGACTTCCCATGCAGTGTTGGACTGCATGGTACTTCCTCAAATAAAACACTAATTGCAGCTTTTCAAATTTACCCTCGGAATACACAGGTACATCTACGACAGAGTATTTGCCCCAAGTGCTGTCCAAGTAATAAATTCAACTAGAATCGGTCAGATTATGGTCAGGTGGTGCTCCTATTTTCCACAGTCGGTTCAGGTCATATAATGTATTATGCATATTTGTGCATTTGGATGTGTCTGCTGAGAAAGTTCCCCAGATATATTATTGTATAAATATCTCCTTCCAGTTCTATGGAGTCATACTGGCGGGTCACGACTTGACTTAAAGATCCAGCAAATATTTCGTTTTTTTTTTTTTTTAAAAAGTAACAAACACAGTCATCCGCGTATTGGTTGACGTGCCGTAATTGTGTATCTTCAAAAGCAACCCAGCTCAGAAGTGACTGCGTTCCACCCACTCCGATGCCAATCAACACAAGCCCCCACACGTGCATTCACGTGCGCACACAGACTGTACGTTTGAATGCCATTCGGCAGTTTGACGGACAGGCTGAGAGCTGCCTCACCTGATACATATCAGATTAGAAATTTTACACATCAGCGTATGGAGCTTACACGTTGTACAGCGTGCAAAGAGCTACTTTATCTGAATTAAGCCTCTGAATCAACACCTAATAGAGTGCAAGGTTCTGTTTGGAGCGGCCCGCTCTATCTTTTAAACAATCTGCTTCGGCACACTTTGTTATCAGACCCTGCAGAATAGCAATGGAGACCCTGAGCAATGTCAACCCCAGTTTATTACCTTAAGATGAGTGTAAAGATACGGAAGAAAATGACTGTTTGCGAACCACAGAGAAGGGCCCTGATGTGGGTAGCGGAGGCTCCTTGATGGCTGTCTGTGTCATTTTCTCCATCCTTCCAGCCCTTTTCCTCTGCCTCTGTCCTTCATCCTCTGAGAGCACATGCAAAATGTACTGGCAAATGGAAGAAAAAAGGGAACAAGTGGAACAGCCTGGGCTGGAGGAGGAGGAGGGGGTGGGCAGAAAGAGGAAGAAGGCCATGTATTCTGCTTTTGTTCTCATTATTCCTCCCTGGCTGGCCGATATCCAGGCCGCCAGTGTTCGTCTGGGGTTTGTTTGGGGGGTTATCACTGATTCCGCTGGGGGATGTCTGCAACATTCTTTGGTATCGCACATTCTCAGAAGGGGGTGCAGGGCTTGGAGGGGAAGGGGGGGTGCAAGCATGGTCAGGTCCGCTCACGGAATGTTTGGAAAATGAGGAAACCGTGTCCCTGGACATGAATTAAGTACACTGTCCTGCGTTCAGAAGTAGAGGCAGACAGACAGACGGAGTGAGGGAAATGGAGCGAGAGAGGAGCTGTGAGAGGAAAGGTGCTGCTGGAGGAAAGTAGAGGCGGTGATGCTGTCACAGTTTGGTCTTGGATACCGCTGCTAACTTCTACATCTCAAAGTCTGATGGCACCGGAAGAAACAAAGAAAAACATCAAGCGTTTTCCAAGACAACTTGCTGAGGTTCATACAAACAGATGTCAAACTGCATCCACTGCGACAGCTTTGTAGGAAACTTTTTTTTTTTTCCTACGGCGCTTTTGATGTCGACTGGGTGTCTTTGCTGGCTGAAGACAAAATACAGTAGCTGCACATCTCACTCCTGTCTGTGGAGCCGCAAAGGCAAGATTTGCTTGAAGACCTAATCAAAAGTTTACTCCAGCCGTGTCCATTCCAGCGGCAAAGGTTTAGAAAGACGGCTTATCAAGGCAAAGCCTCCGATGTTACGTGAAGAAGCACTTTTTGTCAATAATTTTGCTCTGTGGGTTTCTCTGTCACAGTTTAAAGACCATTAGAGTCTTACGAAATCTGCGGAACACTGCTAGCTGACTAGCAAGTCAGCTGCAAAAGCAGAAAGAAGCCGAATGGAAAGATTAAAGCTTCTAGAACAAGGAACAAAACCAGCCAGTGCGCTGATGGATCGCCGTCCCGCTTCATTTTACCCCCATTTGTGTCTGAAAGCGTCCACACGGCCACCGTTCTTTTGGAGCTGACATCAGTCGACAACGGCTTGCCCTTGAACTGACAGCTCAGGTGACTCTGAGCGCAACCGGCTCACATCACGACCGCCTTCCTCAAACAAATTCTAATCCCGCCGTTTGTTTATGGCCTCGGGATGCGACGCAGAGGACTTTCAGCTCTCGCAGCACTCGCTGAAAGTTTTTGACATTAGCTGTAGTTACTGTGTCAATATTGCGGGGCAAACGGGGAAAGAGGAGAGTGTGTGTGTGCGGGTGAGGGGAGGGGAGTGGGGTTGAAGGAGAGGGAGAAACGTCCTGTCAGAGCAGCGTCAGCAGTCAGGCTGGGAGACTGGCCCATCCATTACTACCTGTCTTTCAGAGGCAGCCAAGTCTTGCCGTGCTTTCCCCTTATGAGGCAAATTGCGAGCAGGTGAAGCAGGGGGTTAGGTCCCCTCTTTCTCTTTTCCATCATGCGTTGCAGTTTATAGCACTCACACCCAGTACCTCGTCCACCGCCCCCCCTCACGCACACACACCATCCCATCCCCGTGCCTCTGCCTACTTTGCTTGCATAGGCTAGAGCTGATATGCATTATCGCTTGGGTTTTCGCTGAAAGCCAGTCACTTTGCATGTGTCCTCCGCCTGGCTCAGCATGCGGAGGGGGAGAAAAGACTCCTGGGTCAACAGTGCGTGTGCTGATGGAGGCAGGTGAAAGTGAGATGGACTGTCAGGCTTCTTAATAATGCCCACAGAGAAATACTCTCCACTCTAAGCCGCAAACTGTCATGGAAGACGTGCCGTTTCCTATCCAAATTTACTAGATGACTGGATGATTGGCCTCCTCCTCTCTCTCTTTCTAGTAATTCCCTTTTTATTTTCCTCTCCCTTCTCCCAGAACACTCGACTTTATGAATTTACTTAATTGACGCTGGTGAGGAGCATGTGGGACTTTGAGCTATTGATTTGCTGTAGGCTTCAGCATGGTTGGAAATACCAGTCGGTCCCTGGGGTGGACTCATGAAGCTTTCTACCTCGACTCCCCCAGCCCTGGGAAGCCAGCCTTTTCAATGGATTTCTTCATAATGTCACTGTGGAAAGCTAATGCTTTCACTGTATGGAGGGCTCAGACGTCCCCGAGGAACGCTCACCCCTTGACCACATTTGTCATATCCTGGGAGCCATATCGTTCAGCTCTCTGCCCTGATAATTCTCTTGACAAGGAACCACGACTGGGAGTAAGTCAGTTAAAGCGTTATTTTGCGACGTCAAAACTTGTCACAGCTTGTTAAGAAGGACATCGTACTACGTGTCATCTGGTGGCTACTGCAAAACGGCTTTCAGCTCATCGCTTTGGACGTGCCAATGAGTTATCGGCCCCCACTTACATCTTGGGCGACACTGCTGTGGCATCCTCCTGGTTCCTGAGACAACATCTCGATATTTTGTGGATGTTTTCAGATAAAATGGCAGCTGGCCACAATTTCCAGTTGGGAACCATCTGCCTCCTGTCAGATGGTTCCTTTATGGTGGAAGAGTGTCTGTTAGACACACATCCAAGAGAAAGATGGTGAAAATATCCAGTCAAACTTTGCAATATACCCACATTGCTGTCACCATGATGGGACGCCTGTCACTATAGGTGATTTTTGGAAAAGAAGCCACAGGTCTCGTCACTCCCCCTGTTCGGTTTCTGGAGGAGCACCATCGTCATAATGAAGGTGTGTAATAGAACATGACACCATAATTATATGCTCTCAGTTAAGAGCCAGTGTTTACAACAAGCACAAGGCGCCTTTATTTTCTCCCTCCTTACACACACTCATTCTCTCTTTGTCTCGCCTGCCCTGTCTTCGCTTCATATCATGTGCCACTTAATTGCATTAAAAAAAAAATGCTTGATGAAAAAATGAAAAGACTAAATTGCTTTAAATTGCCTGTCACAGATTGTGCGGAGTCGCCATCGAGCAATGAGACTTGAGCATTGTGCTGGGCGCTGGGTAAGCAAGATTAATGCGTCTGCTGCCAATTTTCGAATGCACCGTGACTCTAGGCTCAAAGAATGGCCTGGTATAACATTTAGAAACAGAGCAATTAGCTATTAAATGTATCTATCGGCTACATCGAATATCGGACCATGAAGATAGAGACAGGCACACGCCGGGTTAGACAAAGGCTTTGGTCAATAAATACTGGATGGAGCTCAGTAATGGCCTTCAGTGCACATGTGATGTAACACACGGCAGGTCTGGTGGCATTTTAGCCTGATCTAGATTTGGGAGTAACCTCTTCAAGTAGGCTCACTCCTCTTATCTCCCACCCTCTCTCCCTGTATTTTTGCCTAACGAGGGATATGAGCGACACGGCAAAGCACCCTATCGCGCCCGTTGAGCCGCAGCAACCCAGACAGAGCCCCCGGGGTGCAATTAAAAGTGAGAGAGGAGAATGTCAGCCAGGTGGGTGAGCAAAGGAGACGAGAGCGAGGAGGAGGAAGAAGGGCCGGGGGGAGCGTCGGGCACTGGTGCCACAGGTAACATGGTCACGTTACAATCCACAGAGGGGGTCCTTAAAGGGTGCCGGAGTGTGGAGGTGTCAGCAGCAGGTTGTTCCACATTTTCACCTGTCTCTGGATTCCTCCCTCCCCGCGTGCGTCATCCTGGGCTTCGCTTACTGGTGACGTATAACTCCCACATGTACATTTGGGAAATCCTACATTAAAATCTTTATATCCTAATATGTCTAACTCGCAAAATGTTAATCATAAAAAAATGCATGTAGCTTGATCATCATTTATCAAATATATAAAAACAGGCCTTGTGTCGCTTGTCTTTGCAGCCAAACAAAAGAATCCCTCAAAACCCAGTGAATAAATATAGATTTTGTTTTTCTAAAAACATTGTCTCGACTCACTGACTCATTGTCTTGAAAATAACTTCCCCTCGTTCCAGTCTGACATGCAGTCACCTCGCAGATTAGGGCGGGGAAACTGATCGCTGAGAGGAGATTTGGGGAAGAAGGGAAATTACTGCACAGAGGAAACAAAAACATTTTCTATGGACTGAGGAAGGCCAAATCATCATCATCATCAAAATGCCGGCCAAAAAATATCTAAAAATCCCCGGTGAAAACGGAATGCAAAGCTAAAGCCCGACTAGCCGTCGGGACCACGTCGTAAGACATCAGGGTCCTCTAGTTGAGATTAGGATCCGGTCTACAACACCGCAGCTACCCAAAATTAATGGCCGACGTTTCTGCTTTTCAATAAAACCATTAGATTTCTTGCCCTTCCTTTTACTTATTTTTAGACGCTCTTGTATCATAAATACTGCGATGTATTTTCTTCCCCCAAAGCACACCTGGGGCTTTACTATGGCACAATCAATAGATGGACCGAGTGTCCTATCAGTTTTTCAATCATACGTGACAGGAATGACTGACTGGCTGACAGTAATCCAAATAAATTAGCTCATACTACCCCTGTCAGATGTGGGGGTGTGTCCGCCTCATTCATCCTAGCCGCACTGGTCCAGAGCTCACTGCAAACACATTACCTTGCCTCAGTGCCCAAATGCATACCAAATAACCCGTATAAATCATACAATCTGGGCCAAAGTCAATGAGAATCCTATTTCCCCCCGTTTTCTAGTTATTTCCTCAGCACCATCATTCAGCCGAGCTCAGTCCGAAGCTCTCACCACCATTGTCGGAGTGGCCCAGTTTAGAAGCCACAGAGGGCTCCTGAAGTCACCCTTCCCCAAACGCACTTGATTTTAAGTCTCTCAGTCTGAGCTAAATAGCAGGTTGCCAGCTCTCCACACTCTGGTCTGTGTTTCAGTTTCCTTTTCAATCTCTTCCTTTAGTCACTCTGGCAAAAAAAATAAAAAAAAACCTTCTAGATTCAAGATTTGTCACAGTAAGAACACTGGTGGTGACACTGAGTCATGAAATTCTTACTTTGCTAGTTTCCCTCCACATGGACAAAAAAAAAAAAAAAACAGTTCTAAATATAAAACGGCAATGTACATAAGAATAATTTAAGGAGAAAAAGAAATAAACCGTCCATGAACTGACACCACAACCTTTGGGTTCCCCATTGATAGCAGCTGGAGAGAACCATCTTAGCACGTTAGCTAGTCTCTGTTGTCACACTGATGCTAAAGGATGTCGTGAAATATATGTTTTTGTCTCCAGTGAAACTCAGTTTGTTGTGCAGTTCCGGATTATCTATCTAATTGACTAAATTGGAGCATAAACTCATTATCTCTCCCCTCCAGTTTTCCAATCCCACTTGATTTCCCTGAATCTCCTTTTGTGCTGATAATCATAATACTACCACCCAGTAACCTGGTGGCAAACAGATGTGGTCGTCCGAGCTCAGCAGCAGAACCAACAGGCACGAGACATCTACACACATCAGCGGCAAAGAAATAATCACTTAACAGAATTCATCTGGTGACATGTTAGCTGCAGAGACGTGCTCGCTTGTTTGCCTTCAAGAGCACATGTTTTGTCACCAGCAGCAGTGTGGTCTGACACGGCGCTCTTCTAAAGGGGCTGACAATGGCAGCGGAGCGGGGGCGGGAAGGGGGGCGCGGAGCACCACTGGCTTCCTGCTCTCCCCACCGCGGCCTCTGCGGTAATACACTGGTGGTTATGGGAGCCTCCGTCTCTCTATGCAAATCAGTGTTTGCGTCCCAAGTGTTTGTGTGTGCCATGTGCAGGCAAGCGCGAGCGTCTGTTATTATGTACGTTTAGCCTCCCGTTGTACGGAGCACAGGGCCAGAGCAGCGTCGGTGTTGGTAAACCTCTCACCATAAATCTAGTCATTAAAAGTTATTACGGTAACAATAATGCTGTTTACCTCCTGATCATATTACCTGGATATTCGATCACGCCGCCGTCGCCGCTTTTAAATGAATAGCGCACGTCTGCGAGCAGATGCATTGATTGGACGACACAAAGGTCAAACTCGGCGCAATGAATTGAAAATCAGTGGAGGAGCTCTGTTCCCACGTTTGTCTCAGCCTCCCTGTTGTGACAATTACTTGGGAGGGAGAGACGTGGAAGCACATTTCCATTCAGCCGTATATTGACTGTAACAGCGGGTCAGAGGCAAGACGGCTACCAACACCATTGTCACACAACACTAAATAATACATGGAGCTAAAACAAAGACATCACACACGTAAAATATAGCCCCAATAAAAGGCTGCACTGAGAAAATTGTTTCCCCCTCGACTAAGAGTAATGACCTTTCCTATAAGCCGACTGTAAAAAAAAAAAAAATAAAAATAACAGTGACAGTAAGGAGCCCGTGTTTTTACATTATTAATAGCGGTGGCTTCACACCTACTCGAACGCGAGAGATGTGCGCGGATAGCCGGGCTTCTGACTGTTCTTAAATTGGGCGAAATTTTCTCAAACCTCACCCAAGTAAAACCACCGAGGCACTCGAGTGTGAAGAAAGCCATTTGTCACAGGCAGGACTTCTGCCAGGGTATAAGCTCAGCCTTAGGATAAAAACAAATGAAAGGACGCAATCAGCCACACAATTTGCGATGGCATCTGGATTCAAACGCCCCGTATAAATACATATTTCGTTAGCGCGCCACCTCCACACGGATTGATCCCGCGGTCACTATTGCTACTGAAATAAGGCTCATTCTGCACAGTTCTCAATCCAATCACGTCAAAAGGGACTCGGTCCTCCTCTGAGATGAACAACAGACGGCCTTGATCTCCTCTGACCTTAACGGTGACTCATGTTTATTTACCTCAGCTAGTTATCCCTGAGGGACAGCGGCCTCATCACTGAAATGAGCGCTGTGATGGGTTGGTTTTTTTTTATTGCCGCTCCTGGGAACGCACGACTCTAATGAACAAAGAAGCCTCATTGATCCACGTTAGCATTTGATTCCCAAGCACTGCCGAGACGCACGATTCGATATGTTGGCGTGCCAGCGGAGCTCCTTGAACTTTGCTGTACTCCCATCTTTAATCACACTCACCTTTTCTCGTGACTGGTGTGACTTCCAGCTTATTTGTAATTACCAAGCTCCTCGGGGGGGGTTGGCTGAACAACAGGACGGGCCATAGGTCACAGAGAGACACTGTAGCTGGCCATATGGGCTCCGGGCCCAGGGGCACGTAGTGGCTGGACCACGGCAATGGCACCGGGAAGTTACCAGAACGGCCGGGGCGAGAAACTGAATTATTGGGAGACGGGCTTATCGTGCGGCGGCCACATTGCACTGACGTTTTCACCCCAGTTTCTATTTCCCATTTCACACCTGGGCTATTGCCAGATAGGATATGTTCAGCCACCTCGTTTTACCCCCAGATTCACAATCGTCAGCCACCAGTCAAAAGAGGGTGTAGTGCGTTATCTATCACCACCTTACCACCCGCGCCACCATCCCCGCTATCCTGTCCTCTTCTCACACGCACACACACACACACACACACACACACTTCCCCTCCCCTCCCGTTGTCGGCGCAGCAACAGCATGGTGTTATTACAGATAAACAATCAATACTGCATTAACGTGTCTACTGAGGCTACCTGAAGTTAAGCAGGAAGACGAGGAAAATAATTCAAGCCAATGTCATGGGCGGACTTGGAGCAACCAATCTTGCACATGAACTGGAAAAAAAATGACATTGTGTGTGTGTGTGTGTGTTTGTGTTGTGTGTGTGCTAAAAATTCAGGCCACTTTTCTTTCATTATCCTCAGCCATCATTTCTTTGTGTGTGAGGTCACGAGATACATTTCTTTTCCTTCCTCTCCTCACTGGTCACAGAATGAAACCCCACTGCATTAAAGAAGTAATACCCCACTTTATAGCAAAGGTGACCATGGGTATTGGAGAGCGGGGACCCATACGATCGATTTGGAGCGAGGAATGGAAATTTTAACATGATTCCCAGCCAAGCATTTCAACGCAAAGCCATTGGAGCCTCTCTTTTGATGATTGCTTCCAATCCAGCTTACCGCAACACTTCCAAAAATTCTGATGACGTCTTTATTACGGGAGAGGGCAGCCGTCCCCCCACCGCCCCACCCCGGTTCCCCGCCGATGGCGGTGTGGTCCCATTCGTCTTTGCAAAGCTTCTATGGCTGCAAATTTGCATCTACATTCCCGACGACGCCATTGAGAAGAAGACGGCTTTTAGTTCACAAGCTCGGTGAAAAAGAGAAAACAAAGAGGTTCTTATGAAGAGGCCCGGCCAATGGTCCCTGCCTCTCCTGCTCTCCCAGGCTGGAATTAAATACTCCTCATTCCATCCTCATTCATTAGCCCCCACGCCCACACCCCTCACACCGTGGCGGGGGTGTGAAATACACTCGCGCATACACATAAAATAAAAGAGTTGGATGAATGATTGCGCCGAATGTTTACTAATACTGCCGCGCTCTCTGCTTTATGATAGAGTCCCAGGCTTTCCATTATGGCAAAAGGAAAGGGGAGAAGAAGGGGAGGAGAGAGCAGACAGAAGGAGAGAGGGGCTGTCAGATTAAAAGAAGGAAAAAAAGAATGGCTGAGTTGATTTACACCTTCATTACTCTCCCCTAACTCTGCTTATTGCAAATCATGATGCTGCTTTATGAGCTGAATCCTCTATTACGACAAGGCCGGGAGAACGGCGCTTTAGTTCATAAAGCAACCGTACAGTAACCGCCACCCAGCAGCCCCCGGTCCGCTCATCCCACCGCCCAGCTGCCAGATGGGAAGGGAAGCAAGACAGTATCCAACCGTGGTCCGGTGCACAAGCCCGGGGCTTGCTCCCCTTTTTAATGTGCTGGCAGGGTAGCACGCCCCCGCCAACGAAGTCCCTGAGCTTCCAGCGCTGTGGCTACGCTGGGAAGGAACACACAGAGAGTGTTAACGTTAAGTGAGTGAAGCCATATTTAAGTCTACAAACATGTAAGACGCTGGAGGCATGTGTTTACCTCCTCGCTGCCACCAACTGAGGAGTTGTGCTGTGTTTACTTGAGAAGCGCTTGTGTGTTTAAGAAGAGGATTTTTTTTTTTTTGCGTGTTTGTTTATTGAGCCAATATGCTTTCTCTTTTCCTTGAACACTGAACAGGTCCAAATAGAAACGGCGAGTTCAGGACCTAATAAATCAGTGCGATGGGACGAGGCGTGTGGGTGAGCGCAGGTGTCAGTGGAGTGATGTAAACAGGACGCGGGCGCTTCAGACACACAGGATGGAGGTTTGTTATGTGCATGTAGCACGCTGCTCCGACCTGGCCTGTCTCACTCCCATCTGGAACGGGGTTGACAGAAAAGTTGACAGATGCTTCACCGACGTCTATTATTTATGAGGCCGAGGAGCTCCACGCTGCATTTCTCTGCGAGTGTCTGCTTCTGCTGCCGTGGGGTCGAGTTCTGACATTCTATTCCGCGTGTGCTTCCTTGTGTTTGTGTGGGAGGCTGATGAGTAGGACGTACTCAAAGTGTACTTCCGCAGATGTGTTGGAAAATTTCAAGCTAGTGTGCGCCCAGTAACCACTCCACCTGCTTTTGTGAGGCTAACCTTTGACCTCTGGAGAGTCTCCAAATCCCCGCCAGACAGGCATCCCTTCGCTCCCTGCATCGAGGGCTCTTAAAACCCACTTAGACGCTTACAGCTGGGAGGCCCGACCACCGGATTGAATTAAAGCTCTGATTAATTGAATCTCTTCGTGAGTGACTGATGTCTCGTAGGACCAAAGGTCTAGACACAAGGCTTCAGAATAAAGCTATATTCATTCATAGGGTGACATCACAGGCAGTTTCAATGTGCCGCGGGCATGGCTGGTTGCCTCTAATATGACTGCTCAGAGTGCCGCTTGAAGCCCAGTACCACCAGCAGCACTACTGCCCCCACCAATGTTAATGAGAGTCACAATATAATTAATACAAATGGAATGTTTAATGCAATTTTTCCATTTCAAAGAAATCCCCCCGGCATCTTTGTCCAACAATGACTTCAACTCTCCTTGCATTGTCCTCAGGCAAACAATAACCAAAGTGTGTCTTTCCCTTCATTAGATCAAACTCAATTATTACGGAGTGCGCGGAGCTCCTCGGAGCTCCTCCCGTGCTGGGGCGAAGGAGGAGGCTGCACACTCCTCTGCCCCGTTTTTCCTTTTGACTGACGGCAGCATCAAACAGTAATTGGAGGCCTTTGAGACCCGTACACGTCCGTTTGTCAGTTATTCATGTCAAAGCACAGTGTTCAGCTGTTGGGTGGTCTCAAAGAATGACCTTTCCTCAAAGGGGACAGAGTTCTACATCTGTCTGAGACACATCCTGGGTAGTAATACAGCTCAGTGTAGGTGCATACATAGCATGTTGTAGGATGTTTGCATTGTGCCCCTCCCAACAGAGTATATGCTGTGTCTCAAACCACGTACTTCCATACTTAAAATGAGTATTTTCAGTATGCCAGTGCAGAATGAGCACGCAAAAATGCAGTGTACTACGCACACGGTTGAAAACAGTTGAAAAGTTCAGTGTGGATCGATGGACGCTTTCCACGGACGCCATCTTAGTCACGTAGGAATGATGTACCTTTCACTTTTCAAGAGCTGGACAACAGCGACACCACGGGAACCGATGGAATCCCGGCGAATGCTAACGTTAGCTTGCTAGCTAGTAAACCACAGCACATTTTCAGGCACTGTCGCATACGTTTGACGCTTCTGCGTCTTGATGTGTTGCAAATATGCACAAAATGCGGCAGCTGGCGCGTCAGCAGTAAGTTTTGGCACTGTCAGAATTGCACTCTTCACAAGAAAGAACATAGTGTACTACAAAGAAGTGTACAAACGGAAGTAATGGTCTCTCACAGTGTGCGCTCACGTGCTTGGGCTTTGCAGGTAGTTTGCTTTGAGGTCTTTCCGTTTCACTCTTCCACAAAGAAACTTGCTCACGTTTTCAGTAGTTTGCAGAACAATGGCTGAAACGTCTCTTTTTCACTCCAGGGATTGGGAGTAAATAAAACCTTTTGCTGATGCGTTCCCCTGTTCATTTACAGCGCATCAGAATAGTGTTTGCACAATGTACCACTGCTAAAAAGAAAATGATAAGGAAAACCTCACAAAGGCATTTTGCAGGACAATAGCACAGCAGAGGAAATGGGCACACAATAGAATCCAGATATCATTCACAACACAGACAGGAGACCATTATCCTCAGAAGGAGGGGCCCATCTGAAGGTGACAGGTTTGGGAGACAGAGGAATTGTGTGTACGACGTACCACCAACACGACAGTCTCCCTGAAGCCAAGCCCCCCCCCCATCTCCCCAACCAGCGCCAATGCCCACTGGGTTGAGGTGTTACACGTCATCTGCAATAACCTGGATCATTACTCCTGGAGGCTGTTAGAGGGGAAAGTCACATCACTCTGCTATCACCGCTGCCAAGAAAAATTGACAGCTAGAAGTCACACAAAGACACACAAAGACACACCTCGAGATGCAAACGCACGCACAAAGGCCAGCAAATGGCCTCACCGTCACTCACACCCGCAGACAAACACACACAGGTAATTACACACCCACAATCTATCACGCACTGTCAGCGCTGTCTGGAGGGTTAACATCCCGACAGTGTCCCACCAGCCTGTGCTACCTTAAGCTGACAGCTCTCACTGCAGCTGCCTTGCAGGGGTAAACTAAGCATCATTATCGCCTCCTCTCACCGTACCTCTCCCTACGAGGAACAAGCATCACACTCCTTCCGAGTTCTTTTATCCAATGCCGACCCTTTTCCTTGGCCGCCGTCTCTGACTTCATTGTACTCCACTCAGGCGCTAATGCTCCTTGTCCTGTGTCTGGACTCTCTGATCTCCTATTACCGTCCTGTCATCCCACGGTCAATATTAACCTCCCCTACCCTCTTCCCAACCCCGTCCTCCCCTCCGCTTTCAGAAAAGTCTCAAAAGTCTGACACCCACCAGCCCGTCCGCCTCCTGCAGTCCTTCCTGCACTTGCTTGTCTTCCATACACTTATTAACTGGCTGTCATGTTGAGTAGCCTTACCCCAGACGGTGTTTAGTGTCCCTCAGTCCACTTACTGCAGCCAAAGTTAAGCCCCGGGGCTTTGCACAGACAGGAATCCAACTACAGGGGAAATGTGGACATGATGTGTCCTCCTCTGAGGTTGGAGACATGCGTGCTAGGGATGGTCCATACCACACTTTTAGGATTCGGTATGATACCGATACTTTTTCATCAAATTATCTGAATATACAACTACTAATCATTTCATATTGGCTTTTTTTTTTTTTTCTTTTTTTCAGTCAAAATATTATTTTGACGGAAAAACTTTTGTTTTGTTATTTGTTTTGTTTATTTGTTTTGCTGCATATTATGTGCAATAAGGTAATAAAAGACAAAGTCAACTTAAATACAGGGTTTCATAATTAGCATCTGTGGAAAAAAATACGTCATAGAGAGGGGAAAAAAACATACTGGCAACATACTCAAGTCGCAAGAATGGACAGTCATTCTCGAAAGGAATATATTTGAAAATACAATAATAAATCTATATTTATACCATGGTCAGTGTGAGTACTGCTTTCTGATTGGCTGGCAGCCGTGCGTTACAACCATTTAATGCACAAGTGGTCTGGCTCTTGTTTAACATATGTCCATGACATATCCATAATGTACATTCAAAACATTCAAAGATGACGTTCGGCCATTTTTCTCCATGTCAGACTACTTTACGGGAGCGTATTCGTGGGTCTGTTCATCATCTTTGCCTGTTGTGTTCTCCCACCGCGTCTACTCGTGTTATCTGTGCGTGTTTGGCACTCGCTTCCGAGTCACGTGACATGGGTCAGCTCAATATGCAGCCAGGAGGGGAGGGGGAAGGGGGAGGGGGGTTGTCTCTACATTGACAGAACCTGAAACCCTGGTTGGAAACTGTTGAAAGTGATGCTACACCCCCAATCCCTCATGCGTCATCTCTCCTGGAGAGAGGACATGTTAAATACCAGGTCAGATCAGTTGCACTGTTGTTGTAACTATCATTTTCTCTTTTTTTTTTTTTTAAGAATGTTGCCGCTCCTCCCACACGGGGGACATGATCCTCGAAGTGTGTAACGCGGAAATGTAAATCACCAGCTATCACTATTACAAGAAGTTCTGTGTCTTCACCTCTGCTAGTTAATCTGAGTGTCAGCAGGCTGTTTGAGAAACTCCCGAGCAAATCTCCTTGTAATTCTGCCAAGATCGGCCGGGAGCCAAGGAACAATTGATTAGATTTTGATAGTGATCTGGATCTGTGATTTCCACTATTAGATGATTATTGTCCCC
>CAAKHB010002604.1:29344-42750 GCA_901007665.1 Aeoliscus strigatus
TATTTTGTTTTTCCATTTTTTTTTATTTTTTTTCCCCCCCCCCACACACACACACACACACACACACACATATTGGACAGAGAGATTTAATTCCAAATCCAATCCTGGGTGTAACTGCACGCTGGCGGGGTCGAGAAATCAATTTCACCTTAAATTTAAGAAAGAACTCGCCGTCCTTAAAGGTGGCTTCCTTGGAGTTTTTGCTCATAATTCAGTGGACACCCAGAGACAGTCCAACTCCCCGGCTACAGGGGATGCTGTGGGAGCCGGAATACCGGCTTTGTCACCTGCCCCTTCCTTCTTCGCTCTCCCCCCTCCTGGGACAGTTGGTGTAAGAAATGAGATGTGGCTGGTGGATAGGCTTTCATGCCCCTGCTTTACCAGTGTCATTTCCACAACTCTGAAATTGTGCCATGGTCGACAGGGCTTTGTTGTAAATCACTATCTCCCACTGTCAGCCGGCAGTCTGCAGCTCACTGTGGATGCCCGGCTTCCTGCAGCCTCCTGGGTGACTAATAGATCTTGTTAAATTGTGCTGAGAAGCATGTGAAAGAACTGTACACCTCCTTGCTTTGTACTTTCGTCCGTTTGCTGGCGCCCGTGTGTTTAAGAGTCGGCGTTTCCTGTCTGAATGGGTAGGCGGCCACGAACCTCTGCTGTCAACGTGGTTGGTTTGCAGTTGGGCCAGCCGCTGCCGTAGTTGTGAAGCTATCGCTCAGCCACTTCAAAATTAGAAAAGCTGTGGAGCCCAGACACAGTTTGAGGCGGGGGCTGTGTGTGGGGGTGGGGGGTGCTTTTGGCAGACTGCATTATTCAACATTGGCAGCAATTTACTCTGTCTCCCACCCCAAAGAAATGAGTCTAAGTGATTTCACAGTCACATCCGTCCTCGTGCGCCATACTGTATAAAGACGGACTTTTCTCTTATCAACAGTTCTTTATACTATCAGCTTCATCCAGCATGGTCAACACACACACACACACACACACACACACACACAGTATCCCTACCCAGCCACTTTGAAAATAGATTTATGAGCATATTCCTGTGTAATTGCTGTTCTCCTGCACAAAGCAGGGAGAGATAATTAGCCATTGTTAAGTGAGGTGTAAATTGTCTGTTCCATGTGTATTTATCTTCTCCGCACACAGGGAGCAAAACAGGCCTTTTTGGGGATTCAGTCCGACTCGACAGTGTAACATTCTCCTGGCCAGCGTCCAGCTTCAAAATCCCTTTTGCTGAAACCTGTCGAGAAACAGACTCTCTGTGGGTTTTAAACTGAGTCTCGTTGAATTCTTGCGTCTTTCTTTAGTTATAGCAAATTCAATCGGGGGACTGGGGCTGACCTTCTGAGGGAAGATGACACCCCGCCCTCCCCCACAGATTTAACTGGAAACAGACATCACTATCCCTGCCTGTGTGTTCGTGTGTGTGCGAGTTATGCGTCTTTGTTTTTTATTTTTTCCATTTTCATGCCATTATAATTGTAAATGCTCCATAAATAGGAAGGGAACAAGGGAATCAGTCTCATTAGCATCATTAGCAGGCAGCAGCTATGTAGTCGCCATTAAGCCTCCAGGAAATTTGCTCTAATGGTCACAAGAAGACTCAGGAAACAAGAGATAAGGACATTGTGGAGGAGACAAATCAAATCTGCCGTTCTTTGTGAGGTGGGGGAGACGGAAAGAAAGGAGGGAGAAGCCCTGGTGGCTGGCACTGACAACGCCACGTAAATATTTGGCACGAAGAAATCTACGGAGGGATCCCAGCGCACTCGCTGTACAAACAACGTCATGATTCATCATCGCGTCTCGCAGACTGTGACTAATGCAGTCGAACAATCAAGGTGCATCCAGCGAACTCCGATGCCCAGAGGTGCTCTCTCTCTCTCTGTCTCTACCACCGACTTGAAATGTTCGAAAGCAGCGGCGCACGGCCATTAGAGCCACATGCCGCGCACGCAGGCGCAACAAATGTCCGTCAGTATCCAAACACACGTGGAGAGACGCCGGCAGGGGCTCGGGGTGGTATGCTGGAGCAGAGGCAGCGGCCACTGGGATGTGGTTTTTAATAGCTCCAGATGCTGCCGGGGAGAGCGGGCTGGAAACGTTCAATATTATGAGCATGGCACATCAAAACGATGCCGCCCATCTGGAGCACAAATAATGTAATCAACTCGGGTCAGCGGTCATCGTTGTCAGGCCGTCGGGTAAACCCACCATCCTGTGACGTCAGGATGGAGGCCGGCGGATTGGGACTTTTTTTTTTTTTTTTTTTTTGGAATGTCCCCTAAGCTGCTGCACACGAGTCGTGGAGTGAAGATATTTGGGGGATGAGGAAGATGAGATGTGAGCGACTGTCTTTGGTCATCTGAGCTCTGCCTCCAAACATACACATGGCTGTGATATGTGTGTGTGTGTGTGTGTTTCCTCGCCTGTCAAATCAGCTCTGTAATATTTCTTTCACGCCTTTATAGAAGCGGACCGGAGTCAACTGTGTGCATCATATATATATAATATGGTTTCCCGAACACATGCTATTTACAGAAGCTTTAAATATTCAGTGGCCGCCGTGTTTTCTGGGGGACTTTGATCAGCCACAGATTCGACTCTGTCCCTTTCATCTCTGAACTTCAAACCAGTGTAGGGAAAAAGCTTGGACCACTAAACCTGCTCTGGTGCAACAGACAATCTCCCCTCAACCAGCAGCTTCTATCCATCTATCCGGAAGGAGAATGGTGACATGGACGATTAAAAAAGAAGACGACGACCGAGGCAGAGAAGTTAACTCCCTCTTGATGAACATAAATGTTGTTTCACAACATGCCCCCATCCTTCTTGATGAGCACACATTCCTGCTTGTCCTTGTTCATTTATTCATTTACTTATTCAATAAAAGTGTGTGTGCTGAGTCCCAGTCCCCACCCTCCTCACCCCCACCCGCTGTGGTTTGTCAACTCCCCAAACAACTCCTTGGCCGCCTTCAGGCGTATTACCTCAGGCTTACAATAAGCCTGAGTAAAAACTAACAAGGCTCAATATGCCGGCAACAGGAAGGGGACACGAAAACTTTCCCAGGCACTGAATTGGTGCCAACATCTGCAACTTTTCAGTCAATTCTTGTTGCAGCCCTGCCTGCGTTATTCCACAAAGGGTAAAAACACGCATGTAAAATAGAGCTGGAGGATCTGCATCTCTCTCTCTCTCTCTCTCTCTCTGAGCAGAGCAGGCAGCCACAGACACCCACCGCCCTCCATCACTGCTCTGTCCCACCTGCATCCATCCCACATCCGTGTTTGCAGCCTCACAGCACCGGTGGAACAGCAGCAGCCTCACGGACACACACACACACACACACACACACAAAGAAGCTCCAGATGGTAGAAAGACGTGTGACAGAGGACAACAGAGATGCCGTTTGCATCCGATGAGCGCAGAGGGGCAGTGCGATCACACTGGACCTCTGCGCCTTTGGTCGAATCATCGAATAGGGAGGAGGGAAGAAAGAGACAAAAAAGTTGATGGCCATTTATTGATCCCTTCGAAGTTGATTGTCAATAGAAGTAAGTTCGTCTAAAATCCCAGTAATGAGTCTCCGGCAAATAGATTTCTGCTCCTGCTGGAGGAGACGATGGAGCCTCGAAATAAATCGGCGCAACTAAGTCGCATCATCGGAGAAAAAAAAAAAAACAAAAACGACTCGAACAAAGCGAAATAGTCTGTAAGACGGAAGAAAGGACGGATGGAAGGAAGGTGGGAGCGCTCACCTACTGCCGAAGTTTGCCGGTGGTGGAAGAAGCGGAGTATCCGTCCGTCCTCTGCAGCCTTTTGTTGCCCGCTGTTCCGCCTCGACTGCGCGTCTGAGCCGCGCTGCATCACTCCGCTGTGGATGTCAGGGAGGCTGAGGGGACTCAACCCTCCCATTGGCTGCCATTCACAAGTCCCCGGCAGATCACAGCCCAGACCGGAAAAAAGAAAAAAAAGGGGGTGAGGAAGGAAGGAAGGAAGGAAGGAAAGGGTCCGGAAGAAACATCTGATTATTAGTATTATTAAAAAAAAAAAAAAAACGGCACCGATGATGGAACTTTATACTCGGAGCTTCATGAGTTTCTGCTCATTTGCATAATCCCTCATTAATAGCTGCAGAGGTGGAGTGTGTGTGTTTGCATCAATCAATAGCTGCTTATTTGTGTGAAAGCCTACAGTTTGACTCAGTGCCTTCCTATAAAAAACCCAGCCCGTAAGCCCCCATAAGCCACAGATCATGTATGATTACAATCGCTAATTGAATTTGGGCGACTGTGTATGAAGTCAATGGATCAATGCAGCGACCGTGTTCGAACAAATTAGCATGAGTGTGGAATGAACCAGCACCACGTCTCCTGTGTGGTCTAATAATACACATCAGAGTGCTGGGACTGCACTTCTAATAATACTTTGACCCACCGAGCGAAATTCCCTAAGACAAAAGCTTGTTTTTTGTTTTTTTGTTTTTTTTCTCCAAACATTATTTTTACTCCCCCATATACCCAGTAGAGTTACTAACTCTGTTTAGCTGTTACTGTGTTCCACATGCTATTTATACTACTAACTCTGCTTGTGTTACCTCCACTACTGCATCCGACTTTCACCGGCCTTTCCCGAAAACACTAAACTACACATTGTTATGTGTATTCTTAAAATGATGGCCTATGCCTTTTTTCAGCTGTACAAGAGGATGATTTTTTTTTGGTATGACATAGGCCGTTATTTTAATGTGACGACGTGCTGAAACAGACACTGAGTTTCCACATCGTGTGACCTGTTTCAAGCTGTGCGACTAAAATATTAAAAACTAGAGAGACGTTTTGTGATCGTAGACTAAATTACAATCTCACATGAATGCTAGTTGAACTCAGTCATTGGTACTTCCCAGTATAATACAACATACGTTCTCTTTTACTTTAGCAAGACTAGTAAACATGATCAAATTCCTGTTTCATCCCTTGAATCCTTCACTGAGTTTAAAAACAACACTAAGGAACAAAAAATAGAATGAGAACTTTGATAAATACCAACAAAAAGGAAACTAGAGCATCTGGCGCTCAAACAGTTCCTTGATTCATCATATTAATGGAAGTGTTTACCAAAGGTCCCAGACAAATGTCTCTGATACCCCGTCCCTGACTACACATTCTGCTCGTTGGCTCTCATGTGGGTGAGAATTTGTTGGGCTTGATTGATGCTTCAAACCCTCCAGCATGTGTCATGAAAACCATCCTGGTGGTTTTTACAAACTCCTGCCGAGAAACACCCTCATTAAGGAACAATGACAACATTGTTGAAAAGTGTCTGTGTCACCTGTGCTGGAGTGTTTTTGGACGACGGGGACTTAAGTTTGACCAGAAAACTTTGTAAAGTGTAAAGCGCGGACCCGGGGAATGAGGATGACGATGGATCTGAAGCAGCGGAATCAATCAGTAGCATCTATAAAAAGCTGTGAAAAGAGATCCGTCACAGATTTGTTTGGAAATCCCCTCCCCGATATTCAAATTCTGGGGGGAAAAAAAAGTTTCATTAGAGGTCTATTTTTAGTGAGCAAATACTTTGTTGGCGACGGACACTCAAACACCTCCAGAAAACAAAAAACAAGCTAATTGCAATGATGCATCCGATTTTTCACCTCCAGCGTTGATCAATGTATTTAGTGTGTGTGTGTTTGTGTGTGTGTGTGGAGGGGTGGGGGGGGTGTGGCGTCATGTTAACGCTCTCCGCTGGGTGTTTCATTTGTGCGTCTGAGCTGTGTCGCCACCAGACGGTTCTCTGTTGACGTGCTGTCGCATGTAGGTGATGTAATATTAATGGCCACATCCCATTTTCTGTCCTCCGTCCTCCCACGGCGTCTGCTCCTGTCAGGCGCTGCTGTCATGTGTGTTCTGTTTTTCGTTTGGTTTGAAAAATTCAATAAAATGTGAGTTTAACACACATTAGCACAGGCTTTTATTGAGCTCATTGTTTTGCTCGGGCTACATGGTTCGCTGATGATGTCGGATTCTTTTTTGGAGCGAGCTGATTACGGACTAAACCTGTAAACTGCTGGGTTACAGAGTAATCAAACTAATGCAGCCGATAACTGCTTTATCCGGCGTGCTGCCTCGTCCAGATTACCCACTGTAATCTGCTCGTTGTTGTTTGTGTGTGTGTGTGTGTGTGTGTGTGTGGACATGATACGAACGCTGGTATTTAAGCACCGTCTCCGTTCTAACATATACGCCCTACTTGAGATTTACAAATTAGGATGAAAATGGGGTCGTCGACGATGTCACACTGGGCGACATCAATCTGACAGTGAAGTTGGGTTGTGGTGGATTAGTCTGATATATTTAGGTCCTAGCGTTGTGCACATGTTCCTATTTTCACGGCCATGTTTTTGTCTATAAACCCCAATTATGTTGCAGTCACGCAAATATTGCGTATTTCTGCATGTGTTGTTCGGCGGTGCCGTGGAACTATCCGAACCATCTATTATTTAAAGAAAATTAGCTGCAAATGTTGCAGCAGATGAAACGTTTACGCTGAAAACGGGGTCCGTTTCATCGTGCCATTGCCAAACGCTAACGGATAAATAATGCAGAGCCAAGATCTCATGACTCCTAATGCATGATCCGGACCGACACTGCAATTACAAACAGCCTCACATTCCAAGTGTGATGTCGAGAAAACAGTTCGGTGTGTGATGACAAGAAAAGGAAATTAATGACAAAAGAAATTAACTTGCGATCTGAAGCTGGCGGGAGTGAAAAGTTAGTTTTTCTCGCTTTTTCTAAGCGTTGCAGTGGTCACGTTTACAAGAACAAATTAGGGCCTTTTTAATACACATATTAAGTCACCTTCAATAAATCACTTGTGTCCCGTCGTTTTAAAAACGCTTCTTAAACAATGTTACATGAGCTGCACATAATATGTGCAGCAAGAAGATTCAAGTAGGCATTTATGGCTTCATGGTTTTGGTTTTATTCCCTTTTCTTTCAGACCCCACTCTGTGCTTCCGTTACCTCCCATGCAGTGTTTGTGTCATGATGACCACTGGCTGCTGTTAGATTCATGAGTTTAATCCCTGGAAGCGCTCCAAGCATCCACTTTGCTGCTGTCCTGTCCTCTCAACCAAACATCAAACTCCTGCCTATGGCGCAAAATGCAGTGAGCCAAGGGGATGTCTGCATTTGGCATCATGTTCTATCAGGAGATCAGCCCGAGATGAATAACCACTGCCCTTGACTGCATCATTGCTGCTGAATGAGCTTACAGGGCCACAGAATTTGTGCGGTTTATTTAACAGCTTGCTGCCCTAAACGTATCAAAACAGGAAAAGCGTTCGTAGCAACGTCTGAGTGTGACACACTGAATCCATGATTGCTAAAAACAAAGTAACATAAAATGTGGCTGAATTTGAAACAGTAAATGTGACACTGTCTAAGATCTGTGATTTACCTTTTTCTCACTGACCACCCGATACCTTCAACTGCCACACGAATTCCGACCCGAGTCGATGTACGTTTGTCTCACAGCTGAGTTCTTCAAGACATGTCCCAATAAGCACTCTGCAAAATATGCCGAGATGAGGTTTTAGCTTGAGGTTTAATCACTGCAAACATCGACGACAGCGGCTCATGTGTGTCGTGATGGTCACATTTATGTCTCCAGAGCAGCGGCAGCTGTTTGTTTAGACTAAAAGAAGATTTGGGCGCTTTGACTAGCAGGATAAAGACCTTTTTTTTTTTTTTTTTTTTTGGTTGCTGCAATAAACAAGGGGTATTAAAAATCCTCTCAGCCTCAGCTGGTTCAGTGCAGCAGTATATTTCTTAAAGGTATTAAATAAAATGTTTTTTTTGTTGTTTTTTTTTCTAATGAGAATTCATTATGTGTCATTAATTGTACTTGTTTTATTATGTCTTTAATTTTATAGGTTGGAGTCATGGCTCTGCTGTGGCAAACCCTCAAAAAATGCAATCGATAGGTCTCCTTTTAGAAACAGTCCTATAAACAACCCCAGAAAAGATCAATACGCTACAGGAAAGAGAACAAGGAAGCGCAGAGGAGTCAGGCGGCCCAGCACCACACATCATAGGCCTTTTAAAAAAATATCACATCCACACTGTTGTTCTGTGAGGCAAAGATATGTTTTTATCAACACAGATTCCTGACTCCCGTGAGAAATAATAATGATAATAAAAATGCTTGCATCTTCCCCGTCGGGAAGACTCTGGCATAAATATTCACAGTGCTGCATACGATCGAAGTGGAACTCTGCCTTGAGTCAGCTGTAATTCTCCTATCACTTTTTGCAGAGATAAAAAAAACAACATTTAACACAAAGAAAGACATTCAAGCCTTTTTAGAAAAGCGCGCTGTGTAATTATCTTTACGGGCGTTTTGTGAATCGCGACTGTGTTTTGAGTAACTCACACTTAAAACAGCTGATGGTCACAAGTTTCCTTCTACATGGTGGATTGTTTTTCTGTGTCGCTTCCGGGTGTGAGCTTCAGACGGGCTTGACATGGGCACGTCATGCACATTTGCCTCTCCTTTCTTAGAGGGGTCTGGAAAACGCGTGAGACGAACACACAAAGCAAAATCGCTGACAAGGTGGGAGTTGCGGCGGATGATGGATTAAGGTAAAATAAACCAAAGCAGAGAGAAAGAGTCAGAGAGAGACTTTGAATCGTCACAAATGATTTCCAGGTAATCTGCAGGCAAACTTCATGTGATAAAGTCTTTCTACTTGTTGAACGCCACTTTAAATAAGCAGGGTGTAACCTTTGGAAGAAAAACAAAAATAAAATAAAGTGTGTGCATGTTTTCAGTCCAGACTTCAGCTGGCGACAGTGTTCCTGCTTCGTTTAGCACAGATGTGTTTTGTGTTGAAAGCGCTGACCTTACAAACTCACAAAGATACAGTCAAACAACAAAAGGAGACAGAAGAGGTTTTCAAGTTGTTTTCTAACGTCCCGTGGTCCTTGAATTCCCTTTGTCAGGGCTCTGTAAACTTTTCCAGTTGTCGCTTACGTGTTTATCTTCAAGTAATATCTGTCCGCCGAGGTCATGAAACAAAGGATTGTTGTTGTATATGTTGTGGCTCCATTTCTGTACAGCTCTCATGACATTAATACCTAGGTATGTGAGAGACAGACCTAAACAATAATGAAATGAAAATACCCTCATGTTAACTGGTATATATTGTTTAATGCATGTTTACTTCAATCCCTGGTCTAAAACTACTCGATATGACTCTGCTGTAACTAAACGTACCATGGATCTTGTCCAGACGTTCAAAACAAATGCAGAAATTTCATATCAGACAACTAATTGCGGAGGCAAAGTTTGGATCAAAGTATTTTCTGCAGCAACTTCCAGAGTATCCGTACACAAAGTGGTTAACAGATTTTTAACAGGACGCCGGCACGGGCACCTAAGCACACGCTGAAGCCAATTAAAGTGTGGACGTGCATGCTAACCCTAAGACAGACTCTCTACTCTTTTTTCTCTGCACATACTACTAATTTGGAAAGCTGATAGGGTCCTTGCACTTGTGTTTGGCCTCTGTGTGTACATACTGTACATGAGGATGCCAATAATGAGATGACCTTTTTCCAGTATCCACAATCGCCTGTTCAGCTTCCGCAGGAAGTTATTAGTGACTATTGGGGGAAAAAAAAAACAGAGTATGATCTTTCCTTTTGCCATTTGTTGTGCAGAGGAGAAGAGAGGAGCTCCACCTCCAGCCCCGGCGTGGTGCCGATTTTCTGACATTGTGCAATAATCAACATAATTCTCTGCTGACAGCGAGGCAGCCACACCTCATGCTGATCAGCACATTAGGCAACGGGAAGATTTTAGCAGCTCAGACAACCAAGAGACTCATTTTACCCCAGATCATCAACAGTTTATTGGCAACTGATATATAACGGGCATTGTACAGTCAGTTCAATTATGGCATTCAATAAATCACAAAAAGATAAAGTCAGAGGCCGTTGTCCAGGCCACCTTAACAGCAGCGTTCACACAGACCGTCTCCAATGTGTGGTAGAATTGCTGATGGCGGGGGGGGGTCATATTTGCATGACACCGTGACACCTTGTGTTTATTAGCGTGACACCACAGCTGGCAAAAAGCCGAAGCTGAATCCTTTCCGCCTGTTCAGCGGCGAGCCGAGGTGTCGTAACTAAACGGCCGAGGTGTGACCCCTGACAGAGGAATCCCACACCCCCCCGACGGTGCACTGGTGGAGGAGATCTGTGGGTGGAGGTACCATGGACTCTCCCTGGCCTGGACATCGCACAATGACACATGTAGGTCCTGGATAGACCGTCCCAACTCAACGCACGCAATTGTATCCTTTGCACGTAACCGACCTGTTAAGCCCCGCCCACAGCCGCCCGTCCATATCACATAGACCAACGCGAGCGGACGTTTTTTGCTCTTCGTCTGGCGGCTACGTCTGGATTTCCAGGCTCGACTCGCCGAGCTTTGGCAGGAAAAGTTCATCTTGCGAAGAAGGTGTGTGTGTGTGCGCGGGGGGCGGGGGGGTTCTTCACCACCAGTAGACATTTGAATAGCTCAGGCTCATGCATATGTAAAGACGTGAATTCAGCAGTTCACCGTTTAATGTAATATTCAAAGCTTAATCGTCCGCTCTATGTTGATGCGCAGCTCCGCAGGCCTCCCTGGTAATTGGTGCTAACATCTGAAGACCATGGAGGCACAAAGCCCCGTCGATACTGTTCCTTCGCAGCAACAAAGGTGGAGAATACATTCTATCACACGAATCCAGGCTTAAAAAGGAATATTTAAAAAAAAGCCCAATTCACATTTCATTTACATATCTAGGTGTAACAGATAAACGGACGCTGACGCTGGAGATGAGATGTTCTTTTTTTAGACGTGAGTGAGCCACAGACGACCGGGGAGATAGAGGCATCTAAGACAACACAGTGACCCTTGGTGAAGCAGCAGGGGGAAGGAAAAAAAAAAAAAAAGTGTACGTTTTGACGGCATCATAAATCATAGGGCTCGTGGCAGGCAGCCCAATTGTGCGGTGAGGGCAGGTTGAAGCTACCGCCATCCCTCCTCCCGTGTCCCCTGGCTGTGTCTGAGGAAAGAAGTGGAACGGCTACAACATGTCTGCTCTTTCCGTCTCTTCCTCTATCAGCGCTCAGCTCTCCATGGGCGGGGTGAGCGGCCATTGTCATGATGAAGTACTTTTTGCAGTTGGGTTTATATCGAGACAAAGCACGGGCGAAAACAGCACATGATCCCACAGAGTAGGACGCAGTGCCGTGTGACTGAGGTGCCCTGAAACGCACTCGGGGAGGGAGTCGTCTCAGAGACTCACAGAGATGAACATGAACGTACTGCAAGAGGAGGACGGACAAGTGAGTTTGCCGGAGACAAAAGAATCCGGCTTGGTGTGTGGGTTTGGAGGAAGGCTGGTGGAAATCGTCTTTATCCTGAAAGTGGAAGTCTGTGGGCTTAGTGATCACAACAAACATGGTCAGCCTGCGTCTCCACTTTGGCTAAGATGACTCCAGGGAGTCTGTGCAGTGGGAGGAGGCCCTGGATTCTTTCCCCTCCTTTGCCTTTGCTGCTCATCCTCCCGGCCCACTTCAGCCGCTGTTGACGTGGGCCATCATGGGGAATTTGTCTCATTGAGTCAGAGCGGAGGATTAGGCCTGGGCTCAGCCACAGATGGACTGAGACTGCCCCCTATTAATAAATCCTCCTGTGATGCTGCACGCTCATCTGGACGTGTTTCTCTCTCTCCTCCGAGCAGCGAGTGGACATAGCGACATGCTAATCTGCCCGTTCTAAAAGTTATAACGTAGAGTGAGAAAGTGACATGACCAACTGAAATGTGTGTGTGTTTGTGTGTGTGTGTGTGTGTGTGGGGGGGGGGGCTTCCTTTTTTGCATAATTTGGTTCCTATTAGCAACATCATTCAGTGGGCTTTTTCAGATGATAATTTGGAAATCTGGGGTTGCGGCGCTAATCCAGCGGCATTACACTTTACAGAGGGATTACTGAGTGACAACTTCAAGTGAAACGAAAGATGTAAGGGCCTCTTAAGCCGTGTTCCTATTAAAAGCCACAGTGCGGCGTGACACTGTGGCAGGCTTCATTGCACACTTGCCAGCTAGTTGGGGATATATATCCCCTGATAAACGCTCCAGCACTCGTGGAGATTTCTTCATCTTTTAATTGTATTTTTTGTATTTATTTTCATTTCTTCTCCCTCATGCATTCAGCCATTAAAAGTGGTTCTTGCGCGGATTTGATTGGGAGAGGCTAATGTGCTCCTGAAATTGTGAGTTTCAGACCTCTGACGAGACGCGGGGGGCGTTTTGACAGCGTTTCATGTCCACCTCTGACAGTTCTCTGATGCCCGAGGATACTGTGACTTTGCGGTTGCTTGTCATATCAGTCAGCACCTTCAAAGGATGCTTTTATTTCAAGAACACTTCAGTGTTATTGCAGTGTGACCCATACACAGTATATGTAGTTTTCAGCATCTTTTCTCATCAATATTAGAGCATTTATCAGAGTATTAGTAAGACCTGAGCTCAAGACATCAACTCACTGTGTCCACCGACCACAAATTCGGATAACAAATGAAAGTAACATGTTACTGTAAGTGAGTAGACTTTTTTGTATTTAATACTTTTTAAATTGTATTTTTTTCTTTCAATTCTCAAAAACTAAAGCAAAGGGAAAGAAAACTGCCCCGGTCTTGAATTTGCATCGAAAATCATGGAAACTGGCTGCAGTGCCAAGGCGAATCAGGCTGCTTGGACCCGACAGACGTGACATCACTCCATCACACGATGACACAGGCTTTTAGCGTGACCTTCCGTGTAGCTCCTTCGACTCCTACTAACATGACTGAGCCTGTACAACGCTGTTTATTTATTTTGGTTTCCTCCTGTGGACGTCTTTTAGCGTATTATGTGAAAGCAGCCGGTGGAGATGACGGTAACTTGATTAGCCTCAGTCGTCATGTCAGATGGCAAAATCGGCTCTGCAAAAAAACGTGTCTGCTTTTGTTCGGTTATATGTACATAAAAAAAAAGCTCCCAAATATCAGACCTGCCCTGTTGTCACTGTTAACTGCATACTGTTGGTGCCGCTTGAGAATGGATTGCTTGGCAGACATAGCAACGGCGCTGGGAACGCAGCCAATTATTGCTTAAGGAAATTCTTTCTCTTGTGCAACGACAAAATGTTTGTGAAGTATTCGGTCAGTTCTTCTGTGGCGTAATTAATTTCTGCATAGCTCACGTTGTTCCTCTCATTCCCAGAGTGAAGAAATCTCAGTACCCCCCCCCCCCCCACACACACAGACACACACACACACAAACCCCCCCCCCCACACA